>JALIZH010002839.1:0-14342 GCA_030522465.1 Rhipicephalus appendiculatus
TAGAGGATGGCGCGCCAGCGATATTTTCATAAAGCCCCAGACATTTTCGATTATATTCAGGTCCGCGGATTGGGGCCGCCTTTGCAGACAGTACTGCTCTTTTCAGACAAGAAAATAATAGAAAAACGTACGGCAGACGAGCCCCAGTTTTGTTCAGCTCAATCTGGATCTTGTGATGTCACGCCCCCATCGTCAACGAATGGGGACATGCTGCGGCAGAACACATCGCGGACACCATGCATTCACTGCCGTCTGGAATGAGCGCTATCACCGCTGGGGACATGAACTTGGAAGCGTCGCGAGTGCATTTCGGCGCCGGGAGCGAGTCCTTCCTGTTGTAATGAAATATCGTCGAGAATAAGCACGTTCAGGCAGTTGTTCTAACCCGAATCATTCCTGAATTCATTCCCATTTGTTTTGTTGTGTTAAACCCGCTCAGCTGCTCGGCAGTCACCACTGAGTGCTTTGTTTTATTTAAATTCAAATAAAGACCACGCACGGTGCATGCTCATTATCGTGTCTTCCTCATCCAAGCTTACTGCGGCGCACACACACTGAAGAAACATTCGTGAACGCACACAGTACCACGATGTTTCGATAGAGCAAGCGAGGTATGCTGTCAAATACTGTTTCTAGTGCCCCATTTTCACGAATAAAGGCTGAGAGGTTGGCATTGCACAACGTTTAGTGCAGACAAGCGTTGAAAGTTGGGCAAGTTGGTACGGGAACATCTGAAAAAAGTGCGCAGTAAGACGGGACACGAAGAAAGAAAGCACGCGCGAGTTTGCCGTTCCTTGTTTCTTCGTGTCCCATCTTGCGGCACAGAATTTTTCTGAAAATGATTAGTGCAGAGTACCGGCCCACTTACCGCATTAACAATGATATCCGTGCGCTGACCGACAATGCGGCACGCGCGCTGCTGTAGCAGACGACGCGGTTCAACTCTACACCCTTGAAGCGTCTGCGCACGCGCGAGCTGCTGCCGGCGCGCGATTGCAGCGCTAGTCGCATCGCGATGCCAGGCGCTCCGGATTTCCCTAATATGAAACAGCCTGTACCTATACACAAGACGAGCGCGAACAAACAACTGTCGCAGTTGTTACTTGTGTGTGAGCAGCGCGCTCCGTTCACAAGTGCGGCCGCTGCAGCGAGCGAAGTTACCTTCGTGCTCTCTGTAACTTCAACGCACACTTGCGGTGAAACCCCAGACATAGAAACCGCCCCGATCACGAGATAAGCGCTGGCGCACGAGCGACCACGCGCTGTTGAGGCGCGTGCGCATCGCAACGCGCGGGGCGACGACCTTTAAAGCGCGGCCCCCGGACCTTTCGTGCCATCTTGCCAGTGATAACAAGAACACGCTGAAATCGCTGATCTCTGAGCAGCGCCAGCGGTAAATGGTGTATATAAATAACTCGCCGCTAGGCAACTGAAGTGCGTACGCTTTGTAGCCAAGTCGGTTCGCGCCGCATGCTGTGGATGGAGCAAGAGGTCGTAGGTTCGACACGCGGTAAGAGAACTCCTTCTTCTAGTTTTTTTTTAACCATCTCTTAGTATATATTTTAAAACGTCATATCCGTGACTGAAATGCGTCAGTGGAGCCGTGGTGGACCCCGGCATAAAACACTTGCGTGTTAAAATATATTTTTATCTCGGTAGATAAACACTTTTACGATGTATCGATATATCGGAAATGATGTATCGATGTATCGGAAAATTTACGATGTATCGGAAATGAGCTCAGGCGTGTTTTCAAAGGGGAATTGGAGGTTCTTTTTTTGTGTTCTAGGACAAGCAAGGGCGCGGCGCCGGTTGGCGACATGCGAAGGGGAGGCTATTGTTTCCCTTGAAGCACATAATGGCCCATGTGGTAAACGGCGGGACGCCGCGGACGGCAGAAGCGTGGAGGAAGTGCTGTCGGCCTCTGAATACCGACGATATTGGGCTATATAGATTTTAGCCGCAACATAGATTTGAGGTATTTAGGAGACAAGAACGCACTGGGAAAAAATTGTTCGAGCAGGCCCGACCATATTGTCAGTATAAAAGAGTCCGTTTTTATCAGTTTCAGTTAATGTGCACTTCGCTCTTTTAGAAAAAAATAACGCCACATGTAGACAATTGCAGGAAACTAAGTGACAGATTAGTTAAGCAAAAGTGTTATTTACTGAAGCTAGTGATATAACAGAACTCAAAGCGAATTAGTTGAATGCTGAGGTAATGTGATTTTTTATTTGGGGTGGCGGGAACAATAATTAGCGATTGTCATTTAGCTAATGGATGTCGTTGATAAAAAAGCTCGCTATTAAATAGCAAGACTACGGTGATTTCTCCTTCGAGTTGTTTTAGGCGAATGCACGTCTATTAATTTTGCTGCAACGCGTTCGGAAACACAAGACTAAGTCATAATTTCAGTGCATGATTTGGAAGCCGTTCTATTGTTTCTTAGTACTTAGTTTACCACTTTCCACATTTGCAGGCGCAAAATGACAACAGATAATAATCGTAACCAGCCTGTTGAAGGTATGATTTATTGTACGCTTATAAGCTGTCTTGTTGGCGACACAGCGTTGATTTAGTGGACTCCATTTTCCTCTGCAAACCAGTTTAACACCGCATGTGATCTATCAGAAGGGGTGCTTGATATTTTCTCAACAGAACCACTACCTCTTCTCCCACTTTACTCACTAAGCTCGTTTGCACACGGATGACGATATTAATTACACTAAATAAGACAGCACCACCGCATCGCGAACTCTCACTGAAGAACTTTGAAACTAATTACTTTAGCTCACGTAGTTCATATAAATGGATGACAGGCAGTGTCCCCAGATGTGATAGTAATCAGGAACAAATTCTAGAACTAGTAAGTTTTGAAAAAATTGTTTGCAATGTTGCGGTATAATACTCTACTCTTCGAACTACTTGTTAGGCAAAATAATGTTTTTATCATAGGGAATTAAATGCTACTTACGAGATTGATACCTATCGCGCATAGTTAAATTCGCAGGCTCCAAACTAGCGTCGCCCTTGCATTTTTCAAAATACCCTTTAAAGTATACGCCTATAGATCGTACGCTCCAATATTGCAACGTTCCATAAACAGACGTAGGATCTTGCTATGAAAATGTGCGAATCGGAAACGAAAGGCCTCAGCACAATTCGGGCCGATGGCCAGATCACCATAATCTCTTATAAGGTGGTATGCCGCATTCAAAGGTAAATTTTCTTTTTTTTTTTCTCGCCATATATATTATTAGTTTTTCATTTTCTGTTTATGCTCAAACATTCAACAATATGTTGCAAAAAACTACCCTTCTATGATCATTAGTTTTGGAGTTAGAGGAAGTTATCCATACCACACGCTCGTATTCTGGAACCAAAACGTCATTGCGTTGGCTCCAAAAGTAAGTGCTGCATTGTCTATATAAATGATGTTCAAAATTATTTATAAATTTCATTATGACTGTGCCATTAAAGAATGCTTGAAATATAAGTTTGTTTTTCTAATGGTTCTTAAATCTCTAAAAACAGCCACAAGGGAGACGCATGACGCTCGTGGAATGTCTGCTGTTTGTTTGTCATGGTCAGGCAACGCCTGGCATCGTTCCGCGATTTTTTCCAAGTGTCAACGCAGTAAAGCTATGTATTTAGGCCACCTAGACAATATTCTGACCAGCATGGCTAAATTCAGAGCACAGAAGACAAGGAAGCGCAAGTTTCTTGGGAATTAATACACAGCGAAGAGGCTGTCTTTTCACACTGTAGACGCGGGCATTTCAGCGATTGCGAAGGAGCTTAGTGTCCTCACAAAAACGTACTAACCTTGGCTAATGGATTCTATGAAACAGGATAGTTCCTGTCCACTATTCTGTTTCCAAGGAAACAGGATAGTGGACATGGATATTCTTTCTTCCGTGTTTTTCATCTCTGGCACATCGTTCATCCATGAACACATCACTGAAGCTCGCGGAAAGCTCAAACCGAGGGATATGCTGAACTTGTGCGGTCGTGTGTGCGGATTGTGGGCTCGAGCGTGTATTTGATACATCGAGGAAGGTTGAATGTGCTAATCAGAACAATATTCGTCTCATTTACGCAAGGCGTCAAATAGGAAAAGGGCACGCAGGTGCGGAAACGTTTTCTTTTTTTAATTTCCGGAAGTTTTCCCAATGACATGCAGAGTTAAATATATAGACAGAGGCCTGTTTTCGCCTATATAAATCAACAGTGTTCGATTGTGGGGCCCATAGAGCCACATATCACAGTCCGTTGGTCTCGTCGGATGAAGGCCTACAGTTCTCAGTCGCTTCTGGTTTAGGGCGAGAGCATGTCCACAACAAGTGCTTCAGTTGTATAGCATGGGCAAGTAACCCCATATGGTCCACGCAGATATTGTGGCCAGGCATATGTGACCGATGTAGTAAGTGGCGCCCCCAAACGAAGGCCGCCTGGGAGGTTTTGAACCACATGGCGGAATTAAATCTCGTGCGGTGCGGCGGACAATCTCGCGGTGGTATAGGAAATAACCCCAGAGATCACTTAGGAAAGGCTCTTCTACCACAGTTGACAGCTCACTGTGGGTGGCGGTTTCAGCTTGTATATGAGGACTAATAGTGCAAATGGGTTCTGCGCAATCCCGCAAGGTGGCGGAAGTGTTAACAAAGGGAAAATAGGCAACCACCCCTTGTAGCTTCGCGCTACATAGGGTGGTCCTAGACGGCGCCGAAGGTGATCTGTGTTCTGTTGAAGCGGGGCAAATCTTGTATCCAGTGATACTAGGTCGCCTGGTGTTTCCGTTTGCGAATTAGAAAGTGAAGAGTTTGTCGGGGAGAGCCTCTTGCGCCACTCTTTCACCACGGCACTATAATTTTAGGGGCGAAGCTCCTTATGGCATCACCTGGGCGGTTCTCGGTTGTCGATGCATCCTGAGTAGCCAGTAGCGTCTCCCTTAGCATACAATAGATGGCGCTGTCCCATAGAGATGCATGCAAACTGAAGTTGGGTGACGAGATGGTGTCAGTGGTTTTTCGTATACGTCGATGATTAAAGATGATAGATGGCGCTGTTATAATAAGACAATGCGCTGTGACAGTACGTGATATGTATCGCCCTCTCCTCTCCTACGCTTCCCCCTCTTTCTCCTCTCCTACGGTTCCCCCCCCCCCCCTATCTTGCCTCGCGGCGCCGACGCAGGCAGCGTCGCGAGGCAGCGTGGTGGCAGCGTCTTGATTAAAAAAAACGACTGCTCGCGCTGCACAACCGCTCACTGGCCACCGCGTATATATAGGCACTGGATTTCGACCTCCAAGGTAGTGCCTGTGTGAGATGTCTCCTGTGCGTGATTAAACAATAAAAAAATTCACAGCGTACACGTAAAATGCAAGTACATGCAAGTCGCCATGACTCTCATCGACCCTTTAGTATAAACGCGCCCGATCTCACGTCGTTGATGATGTACTGCGCAGAATTCGCGGAAGATTCACGGTTTACCGATGAACCTCCGCAGCTTCGCCCACTCATCATCATTCACTCCGTGGATATGCTATGATTTTTTTCTTTTTTAGTGGAAGGTATAGCCTCGGCGATGTGTGAGTCGTCTGTTTCTACGAGTATGCTCGCCAAGATCTCGAAAGGATTAGGGTAAGGTGGGGCAAAATGAGACAAAAATTTGAAAATAGTGAATATTAATTTTTATTTCACTCGTTACCCTTAAACTTCAATGCAGAAACTTTCCTTGGGGTACAAGGTATGTGCTACATAAATATGACCATGTTGCCATAGTTAAAAAGTTTATTTTAAAAAGAAATAAAAAAATGCACCAGATGTCTCATTTTGCCCCAACCTGCGGGGCAAAACGAGACAATGTGAAAAAAATTTCATCCCTTCAGTTTTTGCCGTGGAAGCACTTGAAATTAAACTCCGTGGGCCCTCACGCAGCCTTCATGACCCGAGTCCTTGCACTTCACGCATTGAATCCAGACAGAACCTGCGCTGTTTTGCTCCAAAACTCCTTGATCAAACACCACCAGTCTTTCTTTGTGCTATTGTTGTATTTTGTTGAACGTTAACGATTGGACGCTAGATATATTCTGACGGATCTTCTTCGCCTCCTTTTGCCGTTTTTGGTGCAGAACTGCACGGGCGTTTCGTGGCTTTCAACTTTGTCAGCCGGGCTTCGTGAGGCGGGGAATTTAAAACTGTGCGAAATTCGGATTTTCTAGCACTTGTTTTTTTTAATTTGGTATTGAAGGAATTTCAATAAAAGTCGATCCCAAGACGTGTTTGCGAACGGCTTAACTTACAGATTCTTCCAATTTCACATTCGCCTCTTTTAATAGCATCCTTGGGAACGCGGAAAAACCTCGTTGCAGCGCAAAGGGAGTGACTGTCCTGAACAGCAATCAGTGCTTTTTCGCGTCGCTTTCCTCCCAGGAAGCTCTATATGATATTCTCTTGTGCGTCCGAACCCTCATAAACAAATAAATATTATATATAATCAGTGTAAGTAAATAGTTCACTTAATAAGACACTCTCTAAGGCAATTCAATGCCTTTTTGTCGCGTTTTGCCCCCCTCACATGCCCGAATTCAAAAAAATTTTCCGCTTTGGCCCTGGGCACCAAATGAACTAAAATTTTGGTAGTATGTAGCTATTAGTATAAAGTAACAATATAAATACTTACGTTGTCTTACTGACGCCAGAGTAGCTTCATGCACGGATCCGAAAATTTGGCCGAGCAGAATTTCGCCCCTTTTTGAGGAGTCACGAACACACCGACACCAGCCGCGTAATTTTTCCCACGCGAACGCTGTGAGCAATCATCAACTTTTACACATAAAAAGGTGGACAACTGCCAGCACCTCTCGCTGAATTATAGATAGAAAGAAAAGTACTTTCTGTATTAGCTATAGAGGTCGGCAAAGCCAAAATGTCGCGTTTTGCCCCGTGTCTCATTTTGCCCCGCCTTACCCTACTCATTTGCAGAACGCTGACATGGCTTCGATGGCTTGATTGTTGACGCTTATGTCGAAGTTCTCACGTGGCATTTCGTTTACATGGGCATTGAGGTGACGTCATGTCGTGGTCATCGCACTTTCAAAGTCCACATCAAAAGTTGGAGCCGGCTGTTGCATGCATGTCAGCATCCGGTTGTGCGTTAGGGCAGGATGCCTTCATGTGTCCTTTTAATAGCATCCATAGCAAAATAAGAGAAAGATCGGGGACGGATTACGCAGCCATACTAGTACATCTTCTCCGGAGGGGTCAAGGGACCTTGAACAGTGACGAGACAAGTACCTCTTTTTCCCATATGGCGTGCGAAACAAAGTTATGTTCTCGGGAGAAGAGCTCTCTGCGCAGGGTATCTTGGTATTCCCTTGGGACGACGCCAGCAACCACATACATTTGGAGGTCGACGCCGAATGCTAGGTAGTCCTTGACAGGAACAGGATGGCCACCTGGGGGGAACAATCTACCTAAGCCGCTGGAGTCGACTAACCGTTTCCAGTGACGGTAACCACAACGACACGGTGTTTGTATGTCGATGGATGCTGAATCCTCAAAATACCGTCGTTTCGGGACTTGTATCTAGAGCAGCTTGAACGCACTTCGATGGTACAGCCGGAAGGTCGACGCAATCGCGCGCTTTGATGGTGGCCTTGTACGGTGTCGGCGTCTGCTTTTCCGATCAGAGGCAACGGGTCGTACACGCAAGCTTTGCATTCGGTGCCGAATCTTCTCCATTGTTCATGGCATGGCAGTTTGTGAAGAGAGACGCTTACCAGGAGCTTTCAATGCAGCAGCGGTTTTGGCCGAAGCGTCTATATTCATGGAGACCATCGATAAAGTGGCATCAGACACCGGGACCACTGCGGGTAGCGCTGCAGAGAGGGGCGTTGGCAATTGCATCCTCACACGCCGCACAGAGCTTTATTGCGATAGCAATTATATGGACCCTCTCGGCTGATTTTTGCCGTCACTGTCATGCCCCGGGTATGCATATGTATGCATATATATGAAAAAGGCACAAAGAAAAATAAATCAGAACAAAAAATTGCAATGCACCCGACCGTGGATTTGAACCAGTGACCCCTCGCACCGCAGCGCGTAGGCGTTAGACCACTCAGCCACTCCCCTTTTTAACGCTAGAGCGTTAAAGAGATCGTTTCGCAAAAATTCCGGCGTCGGTGTCGGCGGCGGCGTCGTTGGTTGTGAGCGAAAAATCATCTTGTCCGTGACCGAAAAATCGAGAAAGATGCAAATAAAATAAATAATAAAAATTTCCGGGTACGAATGAGGATCGAACCCGGGTCGTCTGCGTGGCAAGCATGTTCTACCACGCAGCCACGCTTCTGCTTGTGATTACATATAAAATAACTTCCTCTGCTTGGAATTGCAGTGAAAATAACTTTCATGCTTTGCAAACACGCGCGTCCTGTATACAGGCGTCACAATACAACATGTAATATCGCAGTAATATTGCGTGGTACAAGCGTGCACAGCCATCGGGCGTCAAGAGATGTGAATATCATAACTACATTGTGGTTCAAAGCTCTGTACCCATTACAAAAGGCACACACGTTACTGCGCGTATTCCCTTAATACCACGTAGTGGGGTGCATAGCAACTTCGAAAACATTTCCCGCATTTACCGCGCATAATTGCTCGTGGTTTAAAGCATGCTACGCATTACATAGTGCGCGCTAAAGGGATTGAAGTACGGACTAGGGACAGGACATCGCTATCGCGTTCAACTCTTTGAGGCGAAGCTTAAGGGTCCCCCAATTTTTTTCTCTTTATTGACTCTGCCACTCCCCATGCTTGTGCCGCCAAAATAATGGCAAGCTATTTATGCACACCATTTACCGCTGGCGGTATGCAGGTCTCGGAAGAGCTTGAGCGTGTTTTCTATCAAGCAACGCTCCTACATTTTCTTTCACTTTGAAAACAGCCCTTGAGACGCGCACGAAAAACGGGCCCCTTTCTGTACCCACTCGTGATGTGGAACCAAAAAAAGAACAGCGTGCACCTTGCGTCAGACGCCAGAGCGTGGCAGGGGACGCAGAGGGGTCATTCCGCGCGCCGCACTTTCAAAGAAGAAGAAATATCTAAGAGCGTCGGGTTCTGCGTTGTCGGCACTTGCAGCGCCTTGTTCAAGCACAAAAGCTTAACAACTGTAATAATTGTTAGTTCACGCTTCTCATCTGCATACCTGCGCGTACTTTTCGAGCGCCCTTTGTGCTTCGCGGGAAGCTGCAAGTCTCGATCTGCTCGTCGATCTTCGTATGACATTCCCATTTCTTGCTATCGCATTCATTGCTTGGCCGTAGCGGTGAAACTGTGACTTTTTAATTGCAGCGGTCGGCCTGGCACACTGCTGATTGTGGTGCCTGCGACGAGTTAGACCTACTTGCCAGAGGTCGGGGAAGGACGCGACTGATGAAGCCGCGACTTGCCATGAATGACTTCTGCTTTTATCAGTGGGCGCAAGAAGTGCTTGTATAGTCCCAATGCACTTTGACCAGAAGGCAAGTCCGCAAAAACTTTGAAAAAAAAACATTTAGAATTCGGGAGCAGTGAGAAGGAAGCTGATAGCTGACAATGCTGGCAGCGCCCCGGAAGCTCGCAGCGTCCACCAAAAAAAAAAAGGAGGCTCTTGCTTCTCAAGAGGGACCCAGCTATGAACGTAGATTTTTCTTAAAACAAAAGTTTAGCTCCAACCTATGTGACGGAAACATTTATAACTTTTTTCAGCGTGCACACCGAACTGCAATTTTGCATATTAATTTCTAACACACACACACACACACACACACACACACACACACACACACACACACACACACACACACACACACACACACACACACACACACACACATATATATATATATATATATATATATATATATATATATATATGAGGCCAGTCCACTGAAGTAAACGAAATCGATGGAATACTTCTGAATTCACAGCACATTTTGCAAATAGTCCCGCCCCCCTTGCCTTAAACATGTTGAATTCTATCCCAGAACTCTCTGCAAAATGGAAACTGGCGAAAAAGCCCCCCGTCAGGTGGCGTATTTATGAAAAGGGCCAATATATACATGCATAGTCTAGGAACTTCCTGAGGGGGACTATTCTTATTGCAAGGTTACCGAAGTCTTTCTTTTGTGTTGTTTCTTTGAAAACAGGGATCAAGATGGGGGCAGGCGTATGCGGCAGTATGACGGCGGCGCTTGTCTCGGCCAGCGGCGATGAATATAAAACTGCTTTAACTACGACGCATGAATTATCGCACGCGTAAGTACTCTGACGGTACATATATGCACAAGTTTTTCATACGACATTGTCCATATCCCAATTACGCTTTAGTGTACGCCAATAAGCCAGTAAGTATAACTTAATACAGTTTCACTTTAGAGAATGTCGGCACATCTTATTTTATTTCTTTTAATATGATTTACGGCATGAAAATGATAAGCATTGGCCCTGTCTAGCTCTCACGTATGTCGCTTACTTCTAAACGTGAATAAATGAGGTGCCTAGAATATACGTGTTGCAGCTGTACACTCTATGTGGTTGCGACGTAGGTACTGTAGGACTACTCGAAACCACTTCGCGTGCTCTGTAAAATCCGCTTGCATTGCATTCTCATGTGTGTACAAAATGTTTTAAAGCGGTTCTATAAAACTCTCACGCTTAGGCTATCCATAAGGTTGGTTCACCAATAAAATATAGCGCTACGCAAGTGTAGTACGTCTATTCACATCAATGCCTGGCTTCTAAGATTTATTCAGTGGTACCTCACGACTATACTATCTTTGGTAAAACCAAAAGACAGCACTAGACTGCGCATGTATTCTGTGGAATCCACATCCTCAATAGCTGGTCAATGAGGTGCAGCCAGCTTTTCTTATTGCTTAGCTGCGTTCTGCTGTTACGGAAGAACGCGATTATTCTGCAGGGCACCTTACACAACTCAGAAGTTAAGGCTGCCTGTACGTGGACAGTGGGTACGATGAGATTCATTTTGTAATGGCACAGAATCTTCATTGTATATTCAAATTATTGAGCGTTGATTTATGCTAATGTGAACGTTTTACTAATTGAACAGTTATGAACTGAAGTGACGTAATTAATCGCGTTTGCATGTGTCGAATCTCGTAATGTTCTTGGATAAAAACTCTTCGAGGTTTTTGAATGAACACATTATTTTATTGCGATCTCAGTTTTTGTAACTGTTTCTATTGGACGGTAACTAACGCTACGTAAAGAATTTAATTCTGAGAAAAAAGTGGAAGCAGTTCCACGAAATAAAGTTTGAGGAAACAGCTGTGCGGCGGACGTTTCTTAGGTGTTTTTCAATGTTCTCTGGTGATTCTCGATGGTTCGTTGGGGTGTTTTGTTGTTGTATATGCGTTCTGCTGTGACTTTTTGTATTTTTGTTACTGTTTGACTGTGGTTCTTGCGTGTTCAGTGGCAGTAAACTTCGTTTCCTTAGTCGTTTCTTTGGCGCTTCCTTCTCTCGAACCTCGAGGTGGGCGGCTTCCATCCGCTGCCGCTAGACTTGCACGTCCTGCTCACGAATCTCGAGGTTTGCTGCTCGACGTCGTCGTTACCACTCCCTTGCGAGCTCCCGTTGCTCCTTGAACCGTCCGGGCTTCATAACAACTGCCGCTACATGAAAAAAAGATGTGGCCTGTTACGTCATATCGCCGTCAATGGGCGCGCGCGTCTCACTGAGTTGACAGTTGGGACCCCTGTTTTTGGTGAGCTCGCCACTCTTCGGGGACACAAGGCCGAAGGCGATTCAAGCCAGAAGCAGGTGGCCCCGGCATTTAAGATTGTTCGTTTGCTTGTTCGTATGGTGTTTCGTGTGCTTTTTGTGTGATCGTGTGTGTGTGTGCCAGTTTTGTTCGCGTTTTCCGTGCTTGTCTAGGGATGTTTGTTGGGCGCCTATGTTCAAGCCAGCCTTTCTTGTGGTTTCATGCAGAGAAACTCTTGTGTATCACTATGCGACTCAACCGCAAGAAAATACGCGTCTGTGAAATATCGTGAATTTTCCTGCGGCGTACAGCGTTGAGAAGCGTCGCTGAAAAATACCTATATCCAAGTGGTGTCGGAAAATGAAGGGAGTCAAGCGACAGGACTCTAGCCCGTAGGTTGTCGTGTAAACCTCTCTCAAGGAATTTTCTTCTTTTATAAGCACAACCTTCATTGTTTGTAATGAAAGTGTAGTAAATGCCTGAACCTACTGGTAAAATAATTTAACACTTATGCCACTGGCACTTGCACTTTAAAAGTTTCAAAAACTTCTTACATGTGAATATTTAACGCGATAGCGTTAAAGAGCTCGTTTCGCAGAAATTCTGGCGTGGGCGTCGGCGTTGGCGCCGTTGTTTGTGAGCGAAAAATCATGTTGTCCGTGACCGAAAAGTCGAGAACGAAGCAAGTAAAATTTGTGATAAAAATTTTGCGGGCCCGACTGAGGATCGCATCCAGACTGTCTGCGTGGCAAGCAGGTGTTCTACCACAAAGCCACAATAATCGTTCAAACATTATATGAACGTCATGTAGTAGAATGAGTCTCATTAACGCATCATATATTGCGGGGCAGAAGCATGGAATGGCGCTAGGCGTCAAAGCATGTGAATTGAGCAACGAGTGGGTGTTTTAAAGGCCCGCTCTTTACCAAGCGGTCAGACATGCTTAATCATGATCAGCAGCAGAACCATCAACAAAGTGAACAGCGGCGTAGGTTCGCGTGTTGCTCTACGGACGCGTAGTGGGCCCTTCGCTGATTCGCAGAAGGAATAATTATGGCGTAGTGGGAACCTAACAACTTTGCTTGCAATAGGTATTCAATGATACATTGAAACGTCCAATGTTATGCGCACATTCGTCCGTTTTCTTACGGCTCGGTTCAGGCATGCACCGAGAACTGAAGGAGGCTAGCAGTTCAGAAGGTGATGCGCACGAGGCCCGATTGCGCTATCGCGTCTACTCCTGAAGGCGAAGCTCAGGCGTCATCCAGTTTTTATAACGCGAGAGCGTTAAAGAGCTCGTTTTGCAGAAATTCCGGCGTCGGCGTCGGTGTCGGCGTCGTTGACTGTGAGCAAAAAATCATCCCCTTGTCCGTGACCAAAAATCGAGAAAGGTGCATATAAAATAAATAATAAAAATTCTCGGCGCGAGTAAGGATCGAACCCAGGCGTTTTGTAGAGGTACGCGACATCGTATCCATAAGAGCTATAAGAGCCTTACTTCGTATGCACCCCAATTTGTTACTATTACATTCATAACTTCATCCTTGTGACGAAACTGAATTTTTTTTATGAGCACTGCCAAGCCACTAAGGGATAATGCATTAAATATTATGACAAGTGCCTGTGAATTAATAAATGCTTATATGTACCTGTACTTTCAGGCTTGGAGCACAGCACGATGGTGAAGGTAGCGCAAGCTCATGCTCTAGTAGTGAGAAACGCATAATGAGCCGTTCAGTTAGTGGCATCGGCCCATCGTTCTCACGGTGCAGCATGAGCGACATCAATGGCTTTTTGAAGTAAGTATCGTTTTCATTAGTAGAGCACTCTTGGCGTGTGACTGCCGTCACTAACATTGTCGGTGTCAGCACCACTGTGAAGTTCTCTATAAGATCTCTGTCGATAATAGTACCCCCGCACGTCCTATGTTCTATTGTGGCTTCCGCGATTAGCTCCGCAAGCGCGCCGTTCTTCAGACCATTCCGTTCGCAAGGGGAGATAGTTATCAGAGAAAGCGGTGTGAAAGCCGGAACCACTGCCGCTTGATAAAAAAAATTTCCCATCTCCCGCTTAAGGGAACCATGTATGGATGCGAAGCAGCGGGGGAGATAATTAGCTTGAGCGGGAGGAACACCGCCGCTCTCATTTCGCGGCAGCGGTCCGGGCGCTCATCGCGGCGCTGCACCGGAGAGAGGATGAGGCGCGCGCGCTCCGTCATTTTCATACCGCGGAACTACCGTGGCGCCCCCAGTGGGAGTATGCAGCTGTCACACCACCTGTCGTGCGCGCCGCTCCGTAGAGGATTCCTAGAGGACAGGACGGGGGGACCGTAGGAGAGGAGAGAGAGGGGGAGGGGCATAGCTCGGCGAACTCACTCATGAGTCGACTCACTCGGACTCACTCAGACTCAGATCGAGCCGTGGGTCTGAGTCTGAGTGAGTCCGGGTGAGTAAAATTTTGGTGAGTTGGAGTCCGAGTGAGTCCGGTTGAAGAAAATTTTCGTGAGTGTGAGTCCGAGTGAGTTCTGCTCAGGAAAAATTTGGTGAGTCTGAGTACCAGTGAGTCCAAAGC
>JALIZH010002840.1:0-32288 GCA_030522465.1 Rhipicephalus appendiculatus
ACGTGCGCGAAGAAACTAACAAACGAGGGGGCGTGAGCTGCAACTCTCTCCTCGCGAGTTAGCAGCTGATGGTTCATCGTCGCTGACCATACCCAGCATTTCGGGACATCCCTTTTAGTTCACCGTTTTTCACACCACGTGGCGTACAGACCTTCAACTTTCAAAAACTGGCGCGATAACGCATGGCGCGCGGCAGACAAAGTGGCCATACATAAAAAAAAAAAAAAAAAAAAAAAAAAAACAACAACGAAGCAGCTCGATGTCGACTATCGCCACCGAGAAAGCGAACCGTGATCGCTGAATGATAAGCGCAAGTCGCGTACGACGAGCGGTCGGTTGGTTGCTCGATCGTGAATCAAGTATTTTTTTTTTTTAGTGAATCCGCGCGCACAAGTCACTCCGCTGCGCTTGACAAACACGTATTTCGAAAGGGCGTGCTGCCCTTCCTCTCGTCCTTTTCAATATATTTCGTGCGGTTGTATAGTTGTCGGCCCCACTGGTTTCTTGAAGAAAGTTAGGACGGCCTTTTGTCGCGGCCGTTTCTGTAATCTGTGAAAGCTAATTTCGAGAAAATAATATCAGCCTATGAGATGGCGATGACGCTTTGAGAATATGTAGAGACAGGCTTCACGTAGCTAATATTTGTTGGCGTCATTTAACAAGTGAATTTTTTCGCGCTATAGAGTGAAGGCAACGTGCCGTGCCGTATTCGCTGCCAGTGATAATCTTCTTTAAGAGCTCAAAACGTAGCAGAAATAAAGGCCTAAATTCATTACAGGGACGAAATTGCTGAATTATTTTCCAAATTGAAGCATTTTAAGAAAGACGCCTTAATTTAAACAACGCTCTTAACGTTTCTAGAGCACATAATAAAAGACGTCCGAAATGTATTTCGTTGTACATGACATGCCATACAGCTCGTCTTCCCCCTCTTTGCTGACTGTTCGTGAAAGCGTAATGAAACCAATTATATTCACATATGCGACCGTCCGCTGTGGTGATGTAGCGGTTACAGTGCTCGGGTTCTGACCCGAAAGCCACGTGTTCGACCCCGTCCGCAGAGGTCACATTTCGATGGAGGCGAAATGGAGGAAGCGCGTGTACTGTGCGATGTCAGAGCACGTTAAAGAACACCACATGTTCGAAATTTCCGGAGCCCTCCACGATGGCGTCCTTCATAATCATATCGTGGTTTTGTGACGTAAAACCCCCGATGATATTTGGATGTACGTACATAACCGCAAAGCACACCTCTTTGTTTCACTGGCTATGCGTTCTGCACAACGGCATCAGGTCTTGGTTAGAGACCCGATTATTTCGGCCAGTTTTATTTAGAACGAAGAACGCGTACAAGCGAGTTTGATGATAGCTCTCGTCTGGTTTCCTTGCTGCTACTATAGTGTAATTGTTTCTTTGCACGTATTGCTCAAGAACAGCGTGGTAATACTTTTACATGGTGATGTTTCTTAAAAGGTCCCTCGGTGGAGGACCTATTTATTACTTGCTTGACGTGCTTATTGGCGAGTTTTTAAATCAACCACTCATTGGTGCAATTAAATCTTTGACGCTAGTGCCATTCTACGCTTCTGGGACGCAACACAACACACGTTAAGGGGCCTTCTCACACTGCATGACATTATCATAGTTTCTTTTTTTTTTTCGAACAGTTTCAAGCACCGGCGTGGCTGTGTTGTAGAACACCTGTTTTCCGTGCAGAAGTACTGGGTTCAATTTACGCGCGAGCTATTAATATTGTTCATTTATGTGCAGCTACCTCGACCTTTCGCCCACACAGTAAAAAAATTTACACCCTTAAGGGTGTAATGCGGGTGTTTGCGTTAAAATCACCCTTATGAACACCCTTATTACACCCTTATTTTCAAAATATGGGTGTTGGTAAGTGAAACACCCTTGCAACACCCCATTTACACCCTCATCTGAGGGGTGTAATGAACAAGGCTACAAATGTACGAAATTTTTGGGCAGGTTTTGCTTATATATTAAGTATACAAGAACCGTCTTGATACCAGCAAGGCCCATCCTACTAGCTGCTTGCGGTTCTAGTAACGAATCGAAGTAGGAAGTAACGTAATGCAAGCGAAACACAGTGTTCATTCAAAGCGCGCTAACTACAAAGACGGAAGACACAACAGGAGCGCGGCTTATCCAATAGGATCAGGGCCAATCCTGTTGTATGTGTTCCTCTCGTCTTTGTCATTTGCGCGCTTTGTGAATAGTGAAAAAGTGAACTAGCCCGAATCAAGGTAATGTTGCGCACAATCCCCTCCCCCCCCTTTAAGAGCGATGATCTTAAAGCTGGAGGTAAAACATCTGCCATCTGCAAAATACCCTCCGCGCAGTTGACATAGCCATAACCTCGACGGAGTCCGCCTCGGTGGATCAGTGGCTAGGGTGCTCGGCTGCTGACCCGAAGGTCGCGGGTTCGATCCCGGCCGCGGCGGTCGCATTTCGATGGAGGTGAAATGGCAGAGGCCCGTGTACTGTGCGATGTCAGTGCACGTTAAAGAACACCAGATGGTCAAAATTTCCGGAGCCCTCCACTACGGCGTCTCTCATAATCATATCGTGGTTTTGGGACGTAAAACCCCATATATTATTATAACCTCGACAGAAACGGGCGATCAGGTCCCTTAAAAATGGACATTGACGTGTTGCATTTTGAGCCGGGCTCCAAGTGCATCAAAAAGCCATTAGCTCCGCTGTTTCACCAGTCTTCACGACGTTAAGCAAGTAAAGCTACGCTAAATATTGCTCTTGAATATTACATTCGTGCGCTGTGACATGCAGCCCGCGCAGTCCTTACAGCATCGTCGCAATGCACACTGCGATTCGAATACTCTTAAAGAAGCATAACGAAATAGGCCGCAAAAATAGAGCTGCGGCCGCGCAATCCAACAACGGCTGGAGCGAACGTTCGTCGGCGCCGGCAGCCGGCAGGCGCCGGTTGGTCTCGTCGCCTAGGTAACCTCGGCTGCCCTGACCGCCGCGCGTGCGCAGCGCGCGGGCGCGCGGGACTATGTACCACGTGACTGAATGCGCTGGCGAAATAGTCTCCGGTATTTGTGCGTGTGGTGGTGTGGTGCGCGTCGTTCTCGATTAGTCGAGTTTAGCAGTCGGTGTGTTTTTGTTTGAAATATGCCTGCGCTCTGTGCTCGTCCTTTTTGTGATCTGCGAGTGCTGCTTATTAGGAAGATGCACTATACTGAAGGGGGAGGCCTGCAGCTTCATATCGTGGAACACTCGAAGTGAAACGGTATGTACCGCTCTCATGTTGCTGTCGTCAGCGCTTTGTTAACTGCTTGAGCGCGATAATAACGCCGTCAACTGAGTCTTTCTTAACTAGTGGACGATAAGTCAGCATTTGTTTACGTGGCGAGCATATTTGTGTGTATTGTTTCATCGGGATGATGGCAAAGTTGTGTGATGTTAAGTGCGGGCAAACTTTTCTTTCTTTGGAGTTGAAAGCAGAGTGCGCATGCGCGGCTGTGATTCGGCGAGGGATTTGAACACAGTTGTGGCGGCGCCCTTCACTGTTGGCAGTGGTGTTTGGTGCCGCGCTCGCGATGAACCTCTATTTTGGTTTAATAATAGTTGAGTGGGGATGGCGCCTGTTAGCGCTAAGCGTAAACCATGTCTAAGGCGCGTATGCTTGGGCATGTTAATTCATGTGCACTTTTTTTTTAGCGCGCAAAAGGACCAAGGGCGTGGTGTCCGCGTCGTTCTTTTCCGGCCCTGTTCGTTTTGTGCGCTAAAACTACCGTGATACTCGGGTTCATGCATGTGGGTGATAACACAGCATATTGCTTCGCGTTAGGTGCGCCTCGCGAGGCTCGCCTACGTGCTAATACATTCCGTTTCGTTAAATTCGTACTGATGTTTTCATTCATCCGCAACGTAGTTTGCGGGATATTGCCGGCACCCGTGCATGTGGAGCCGTTCGTTGAACTTGACTTGTGTTTGAACGGATCTTTCATTGTGTGTGTGTGTGACCAAATAGCCGTACCTTAACTGTGCAAGCGCTAGGATGAGCATAAGTGCTGGCGTTCGAACGAAATTTATTTTATTCTGTTTGTTTCCGCCATGTGTAGCTTTCGTTGCATTGTTCTGGTTATTGAGTTATTCACTTCACCCCATTTCGGTGTTTTAACTGCGCTAAGTACTTTTACGTGTAGAAATATTATAAAACGCAGTTTGTACCACCACCTGTAATGACATTTTCTGATAAATGCCAAACCTAATAGTTTATCCGATATTGTAATTTCTCTAGTCATACGTTACAGATGTTAAAGGGATTTGTGCTGTGTCAAGCATATCAATATTTTCTTTGTTGCACAAAACTCGCGATAATATTATACATACTGCACGATATGCATGCATGTGTTGCTACTGAAATGTAAGATTACGCAGCGTATTTATTGAGAACACATCAAATATAGAATGTTTTTTTTCGCGATCTTGGCATTGAAACAATTAAACAACTTAAACAATCTGTTTCACCGAATGATTATTGTGTATTACTTAATTCCGGTCAATAGCTTTCAGGATTCTGGTTATTGGCGATCGTCGGAGAAGCTTACTACTTCTGCTTACAGCTTACAGCGCCCGTCCTCATGTTACCTTCCTTCGTCCTGTCTTTGCGCTGTTTTGTCAAATTTAAACTTATGTGCCAACTAGCCCACCTTTCGCCGCTTCTTCAGTTTTCATATTTTATTGTGATGGCATGTGGTTCGTGATCGGTGCTTTTTAAGTCTCGGAATATCTGCCTCTTCTTCCCCGCACAGCCATTAAACAGCCTATGCTGCATTTGTAAGGAGTTCTGCTTTTTTAGCTAACCAGGATCATTGAAACGAAGGACCATAATTTAGCGGTATGCAATAGTCAGTGAGCGAGAGCAATTTCTTACATTATATAATCGTGTCAATGTGAGCCGCGTGAAGAACACTACTTCAGTTTTATTCGCAAGCAAACACATAACTACACATAACTTAATTTTACATGTCACCTGCACTGAATACATGATGAATGTGAATACCGTCGTGTATGCGCAGTGGTATTGTGGTTTTGTGTAATAAATAAAATATTTATATGGTGCGCATAGCATTGCATTCCCTTTAAGAAACACATCGTATGAGTACCATGATATATCTGCAGAAATTCACATTTGCCTATGTGGATGCATACTTATGCATATAACTCAACTTTCACTTAGACGTGGTCGATGCGTAAAGCTAATGGGGCATCATCGCCTAGGAGCTGTATACCTTTGTGTTGGTGCGCGAGCAGGCTAAAAGGGTAAAGTTCAGATCTTCGTCTTTTAACTGAATGGGGGCGCGCACACAGACACGGACACTAGAAGAAGAAAACGCAACACAGGTGCTGTGTTGCGTGCGTTTTCTTATTCTAGTGTCCGTGTCTGTGTGCTCGCCCTATTGAGTTAAAAGATGAACCGATACCAACTAACCCAATTAGCCGTGCTACTTCAGATCTTCGGCATCAAAGGTATAAAATGTTCTGCCACAGCACGCTTCTTATTGCATTTATTCCGCAGCATACCCTTTTTTTGCATTTGTCACTGTGTGGAGTCTGATGCCACTGAATATGCTGGCTATGCACTTCATTTATACCTACATATAACCAAGAAGCCAATTGGTCATACTGTATGTTACTCTCTTTGTAAAATGTTTGGTCATTGCTCCTTGTGTATTTATTTTAGGTTTCCGGGAACGAATTTACTGTACAGAAAAAACAGCCTGGTCCCACTGCTGTCGAAGGAACCAGTCATCTGAGCAGATGAAGATGGATTGTGCTACCAGCAGTGAAGAGCTGTGGTTTTGTAATGTGCAAGTGTATGAACAATCACATTACGTTAATCTAACCCCAATTACATAACGTTGTCAATCGTTGTGATTGTGTAATGTCCAAGTTTATACACTGCCCTACTGAAAAAATCCGCATACCGTCATACGGAAAACATACGGATTCCGCATATTTTCCGTATAAAATATATGGATTTTGTACGGACGTATACTGATGCTTACGGAAATTGTAAGGAACATACGGAAGCATCATATGGTACATAAGGAATTCCGTATGGGCGTACGGATGTGGCCATAAGGAACATGCGGATGCCATATCTGTTATACGGATAGACTCATACGGCGGTACGGAATATACGGAAAGAACAAACGGAATCCGTATGGGCTATGCGGAAAGATCCTATTGGCAATAGTAGTATACGGAAAGCATGGTGTTCTACGTGAAACCATGACCATAGGCGAGTGCACGGGGGGGGGGGGGGGGGAGGGGCGCCCCCCCTTTTCCCTCTTGTCACTTAAGAGGGAGGGGCCGCTCTCCCTCATAGCCTCCTCTATACAATTCTGTGCCCGTCAAACGCTCCCTCGGCGACCGTCGTCTTTCCCTCTCACCCACCATGGTATTACGCTACATTCCACCGCGGCGCGGCGCCACCTACGTTGGGCTTGTCTTTCGTGGCTTGAGGCGCTCCTGCCAGTGTATCGGACGCTGCCGTGTGTGTGTGTGTGCCTGCAGGAAAGGTTTATAATCTGCAGGATCTCGTAACGCCTTGGGTTGGGAAACCGGAGGTGCATGACGCGACCTGCCACAACGCTAGTTACATCGGAGAACCACCTATTTTTGTGTCACCATGGACTTTGCTTGCTCGACCACGTTTCCCGCTTGCTTGGCATTACAGCTTCGAAGGTTTACCCGCCAGTGAGAATGCCATGCCTTCATTGCAGTTAAGGATGGCGGGTCAATGCGATTACCTCGCAACGGCAGGACCTGTGTGAGAGATTGTGCTATTTCTACAGCCTCATAATATTTGGCATGGTCAGTGGTGGCAGACGTGAAGAAGTGCGTATGTGGTGGTGCGTGCCAGTACAGTGGTGTCGTGTCGTTTCGCATACAGTGCACATTGTTTGTACTTATTCTGCATACGTAGGTACGCGTGCAGAATAAAGGTTCAGTTTTATTGCCAGTGTGAATGCCAGGCCTTCATTGTAGATAAGGGTGGAAGATTAGTGCCATTCCGTTTGCAGTGCCGCGTGAGATCTGCTGCTGTTTCTACATTCTCGTCATATCTGGCATGGTCAATGGCGGCAAGTGTGAAAAAGTGCATGTGTTGTGGCGTGTGCCAGGGTGTCGTGTCATCTGGCTGTGTGCATTGTTTATGCTTATTCTGATTGGTGTGTGCCCGGGCGTCGTGTCGCCTGACAGTGCTCATTGTTTATGCTTACTCTGCGTGTGAGAACTGCCACTGTTTCTACATTCTCGACACATGGAGCATAACCAGTGGGGGCAGACGTGAACAAGTGTGTGTGTGGTGATGTGTGCCAGGGTGTCGTCTTGTCTTACAGTGCGCATTGTTTGTGGTTATTCTGCGTGGTGCATGCGAGGGTGTTGTCATCTGACAGTGCACATTGTTTAGGCTTGTTCTGCGCGTACATGTGCAGAATAAACATTATTCAGTTTACTTTGATCTCTCGATTAAGCTGTCCTCAAACAAGTTCTGACTTACTGGAAGACCTTGCCTGCATTGTATGGACTCGCTAAACCAAAATGACTATGGTATTATGGCATCCATAATACCAAATTTCCGTATATATGGAAGCCGTATATACGGAGGATACGGATCCGTATAATCCATATATATGGATTATGTGGATCCGTATCATGCGGATCCGTATCATGCGGATCCGTATCATGCGGATCCGTAATACCATAATTCCATATGTACGGATCCGTATCTTCCGTACATACGGATTTTTTTACTAGGGTGTTACATATAGTGGGCTGTAAGTAAGCCTTCAGCAAGTTTGTAGCCATGCCTTTCCGCAGTGTTTATAGCGCGCACATGCTAGAAATAGTACAGCTCACTCTCTTGTATAGTCATTCTACTTTGTGGTTTTTGACTCGGTGCTTTGTGACTTTTTTGCAGCAGTTATAATAACTGAGATCATTTGCTGTTGAAATTTTAGCTTAACAAAACTGCCAGTCTTGCCAGTAAAATCAGTGTATCGAATATTGTTTTGGAATTTATTTTGGAGTTTTATGACAAGCTTTTAGTTTTGTAATGATTTCTTTTAAAACAAATAAATACTCATATTTCATTCAATTGCCAATGATTCTGTTGTCTGGTTGGAAAGGGATAATCCTTAAAATTTGGCTGAGCACGCCTATGTAAAATTTCATTCTACTGCTGTGCTGCAGGTCATGTTTGTGCAGTGCGGTCGTGATCATACCGTCCCTATTAGATGCATTTCCTGCATATTATCACATTTAGTATGAACTGTAGCGTGCAAGCCATAGTCAGATTGCTCACCCGTTTTTGTTGCAGCCACAATCCATTGCTTCTGAGTAGGTGGGAAAAGTTTCATTTCAGCAATGTGGACAGTCTTCTACTACACTCATGTACTTTCCCAAAAAAGACATAATATGGAGTCCTGCTGAACAAAACGACATTCTGAGTCCTTATAATGTTGCATGAGTAGTTACGGAGAATCGCTGCTTGTGTATCAGCTACAGCTGTTTGGTGGCAGCGCCAAAACAGTCGACGACAGCCACACTGATGTGGGCACTGCTGCAGTTTTTGAAACTTTTGATAAATCCATTTTTTGTCAAGGGATTGCACATTTCTGAATCATCTCCTTAACAGGAGAATTCTTTCTAGGGTGCACCTGAAAGGATTGGATACACGCTGATGTCTGGAGTGCTCCAAGGGGGGCTGACTGGGAAGTATCGGATGTGCTTCCCCCTTTTACTGCCACCTTTTCAAGGGTGTTTTTGTCTATTACACCCCACTCGAACGGGTGTAGCTTATTGGAACACCCATAGTTTAGGGGTGCTCACAAACACCTATCAAAGTAGGGTGTAATCTTTCGTTACACCCTACATTTTTAAGGGGTGTTTCTAAACACCCTACGTTTAGGGTGTTTCTAAACACCCTCAAAGGGTGTTGCCCCTGGGACAAAATAAATACACCCTTAAGGGTGTAATTTTTTTTACTGTGCACGGGCAATGCTTTTTTTTTCACTCACAACGAAGACGCCGACAACAGCGTCGGCACCGGATTTTTCGCTACAGATAACTTTTTTGTGGAATACTTAGCCACCAATGAAATCACGCGCTGCTCCAAAAACGCGGGGTTGGTGTAATATCAGTATACTACAGCATGCCTCGTTCACATTAGGGACGCCTCTGATAAGACAACTACTTAATTTTTCCAAAAAAAATTTGTGCCTCACATGATAATAATAATAAAAATAATAATAATAATATAATAATAATAATAATAATAATAATAATAATAATAATAATAATAATAACATTAATAATAATATTAATCATAATAACAATAATAATAACAACAACAACAAATATATTATTCTCATGTGAGTATTGTGTTACTGTTGTTGTTGTTGAAGAGTTTATTGTTTCACATTTGTTTTCACGGATGGATCTACAATGGATGAAAGCTCGTCTGCGGCTTTTCATATACCCGTATATAAAATAGAAAGATTTCCGACTTTCTCGAAAGACATCGTCTACAGCAGCGGAGCTTGTTGCAATATTACAAGCTTCAAAATTCATTGTTGAAAGCCAGCAAAGGCAAAACTGGGTAATATATTCTGACTCCAAAGGAGCGCTACAAATGATTAAGGATTTTTATTTTCATATAGATGATAGCATAATATATGAAATCTTAAAAACAATTACCATCGGTTATCTGGACGGCCATGAGATATGTTTTCAATGGCTTCCTAGTCACGTAGGAGTGATGGGAAATGAAAATGCTGACAAATTAGCCACTGCAGCACACAAAAAAGTTCACTTGACACCAGTGCCCGTTTATTTCTCAGAAAGCAAGAAGGTTCTTTCCGAACTGCGCCACAAATTGTGCAAAAACGCTTGATTTGACGAAAATACAAAGTCTTCACTCTTATATCAAATAGATCCGTCTCTCCGATTTACACCTAATCAAAAGATTGATAGACCATTTGACACACTACTGCACCGTCTACGATTAGGTGTTGCATACACACCTCACTTTTTATGCCGCATAAAAACAAGAACGTCCCCGCACTGCGACCACTGTGATCATGTCGATGCGTCAGAGGAGCATATCATTATTGAATGTCCGCGAATTGACGAACAACGCGCTCAACTGAGTGATCGATTGAACCGCCTCGACAGACGACCATTTACGATTGGAAAAGTACTTGGACCATGGCCACATCCCGATAATCAAAGGCGCGCAGTGAGCGCCCTCCGTGATTTTTTAATGGACACAAATTTAATTAACTGTCTTTAGTTCTTATTATACCTTGCCACTATTTGTTCGGACTCTATCCGCGATGTGATCACGATATATGAACTGGACTACGCCCGTATATACTGTGCTCATTCATTCGTTATAAGCCCTATAGTGTATATATGTACCAAGTGACTCTGATTATTTTTTTTCTTCTTTTATTCTTAATTTTTCGTATTTTTATGTTTATCTTGTACATTACTGTCATGATATTGGGATAGCCTGCTCCAAGGTAGCCTACCTTCCCATATTTTCTCAGATATATATAAAAACAAAAGTTTATTGACCTCTGCCGTAGGGATCGGCCGGTAGCTTGACCAACGACTCAAATCAACAGATCTTGCGGGCGAACGAGAAGCGCCATCGAGCAATGCGCGGTATACAGACAGACCTGCGATGTCGGAGAAGATGATGACCCACTATAACGTTCGCTGTTCTTCACTCTATTATTATTATTATATAAACGACAAACAGTGAGTAGTTGTCTTATAAAGGGCGTCACTAACGTAAACGAGGCATGTTACTATTGATATTACACCAAGCGCACGTTTTCGAACAGCGCGTGATTTCATTGTTGGCTAAGTATTGTTAGCGAAAATAAACGTCTTCCGGGGACCAGAATTTGAGATAGATGCAAATAAACAGACAATATGAATATTCGGCTCGAGAGGAAATCTTATCCAAGACTTCGCGCGGAAAACAGGTGTTCTACACTTTTTCGATAAAAAAGCACTATAATAATGTCTTGTAGTTCGAGGATCCCCCTTCGCACATGTAATATTGCGTGGCAGAAGTGTAGAATCGCACCAGCGTCGTACATTTGAATTGCACAGTGAGTGGCTGCTGTGACAACCGACCGATTCCCAAGTGCACAGGAATAAGTAATCAAACCGGCAGACGGCTGGAGGCGACGGGCCATGCCTGACGTTACTGACTGACTTTTTAAATAAAGTTTTCTCTCTCTCTCTTTCTTATTATCAGCAACACCATCAACAAAGAGTGCAGCTACGCATTTGCGCTTGTAGCCTTCCGGATCGAAGAAAAAGAATTATGTCCTAGCGAGCATTTTGCATGCTGTACTTACAAAAGGCACTGTAGGACAGTTTGAAACAATATATATGTTACGAGCACAGACGTACCTTTCCTTGCGGCAGGGTGGATGTGTCCGCCGAGAAATTAAGCGAGGCTAGCGACTGTGAAGGTGAAGTGAACGAAGCTCGATTGCGCTAACGCGTTCTCCTCTTAAATTCTTTAATTGGTTTATGCGCGCTTCGAAAATTTCCTTACAGGTTATACGCGGATGATAAAATGTTCTGTCAGTGCTCAATGTCATGAATAATAAATAGCGCAGAAACTAACTAATTATGTTGAGCGATAACGGTGGTTTAGCGAAATTAGGTTCAGTAGCCTTGCGTCATCTCTAAAGGGAATCGAGTGCCCGAGCCTCCGTGTCCCGAGCTTATCAGGGGACGCCCTTGTACTTTGCAAAAGAATAACTCTTGTGTGTATATAATGTACATAGTCTCTGTGAGCGTCTTATGCTGTGAGCTCACGCGCTAGCTGGGTAAGGGGCTGGGTAAGGCGGTGTGGCCTCTCCCCCTTACACTCTCTCAGCAATCATGTGATGACGTCGGGGAACGAGATTCTGTAGACGCATGCTGAACCAACGCGTTGTATCCTAGTCAGAACGCGCTGGCACGCGCTACCACGTTCGGGTCTGCGTTCGGGTCTACGTTAACAACAACATAAGAGCATAAACACAACACAAACTATAACACTCAATACACAACATTAACGTAAACAGCTAGTCGAACCGATGCAAATGCGGTGTGCTTCGCATCGCCTCATGCTCCCCTTTGGCGGGAGATGGTGTCATTTTTTTTCGCGTACTTTTCGAGTAATTACCGCCAAAGGCAAAACGTTGCAGTACCAACACGTGTAAAAAGCGTAGTGTTTTTTTTAGGGGCGAAGCTCCTAAAGCCGCGGGTCTGTACATCCCTGTCTCTTGGTACGTGACCGCCTAGTTCTATGACAGACAGACAGACAGACAGACAGACAGACAGACAGACAGACAGACAGACAGACAGACGGACGCTTCGCCCCACTCATCATCATTCACTCCGTGGATATGCTGTAATTTTTTTATGTTCGTCATACAGTCATGTCACTTCATATCACATTTGGTGTATAGCCAGGAAACGAAACGGCTGCGAGCACGCCATGAGCGTGGCATGTAAGTCATGCCGCACATGACATCCGTGCCATAATTTGCATGTAAGGATCTGTTATTTGTGTTCGTCATACAGTCATGTCACGCCATATGAAATTTGGTATATATCCAGGAAACGAAACGGCTGCGAGCGTGCCATGAGCGTGGAACGTAAGTCATGTCATACATGACATACATGTTATGATTTTTATGTTAATACTTGTCATCTATATTTGTCACGCAGTAACATTGCATAATACCAATTTCATTATATATCCAGTGAATGAAACGGCCGCACGCGCACCATGAGTGTGGCATGTAAATCATGTCATAAATGGCATACATGTCATAATTGGTAATACCTGCTATTTATGTTCGTCATACACTCTTGACAAGCCTCAATATTTTTGGTATACCTTAAACTAAGAAACGGCCGCAAGAGCGCTAATAATGTGGCATGTAGATCATACCGTTCATGACATAAGTGTCATGAGTTTCATGTTATGACCTGTCATTTATATTCTTCATGCAGTCATGTCATGCCACAGCAACTTCGGAATTTCATACCTTCAAATCTGTATGACATCTCGGACACTTTTCGTATGACATCACTCAACACATAGATAGCATATAAGTCATTGATTGTAATTAACCCGAACTCCTAATTAATGAGAACAATAAACAGTACAAACCAATGATATGAAATTGTTATCTACCACCTTAACGTAACTGTTCACATTGAAACACTATATGTACTGTACTACATATGTGCTTCTACACTGAGAGCTTCCCCCATAAGTTTAATTTAAATGGTTAGATTAGTGATAAATATTTATTACGGTTATGAAATTCCTGATGCTTCATCCACATAATGTACGTCACATCTGCAGACTTTTGCTGAGTTTTACCATGATCAACGTCCACTTTCTCATCGATTTACCGACAGGTGATTATTTTACCCCTGTAATGCTGCTTTCCTGCACTATCGATTTGGAAAAGCTCTTCAGAAAAAAAATCCACCCAGCGTAATCCCACGAAATTGCAAACACAAAGACAGGTTGTCCTACCGTACTTGCCACTAGAGTGCAATTAGCGAATACGTTATCGTTGCGCTACAATTAGCTTTTCAAAAATCACCCCATACATTTTCAATGGATGCACAAAAGTGTCTCGGGGTAAAAATCCAGCCGGCCGATTAAAACTAATCGCGTTGTACCACACAAGGAGGTTGTCAGCATTAAGTGCCTGAAGTGCAATTAGCGAAAAATCAGGCATTGCTCAGTAATCATTTTTTGAAGAACGCTCCCCCATAGAGTTACGCCCAGCGCTTCCCCTTGGGGTCGGCTTTGCCGCACTAGTCAATGTCCCAGATTGCTGGACATGTGCACACTCGGTGCTTTCACAGCCTTCTACGTCCAATGAAAAATCCTCGTCGTCAGGATGGTTTCTTTCAACATCACTGCTGCGACTGTATGCGACTGTTCAACATATGACCTTCACTGCGAAAAAAATTGCAGCGCGATTTTACCTGTCTGAATAGCGATGCACGAGACCGGTGCATCTATTTATATCAGTGTGGGGTACCAGACCGTCTCGTTTTTTTTTTTGGCTTTTTTTTTTGAAGTCCAACTCAAATACATCAGTACAAACACAGCATAAAGCAGCAACATTGCAAAAAACACATATACAAGTAAAGCGAAAGCTGTAAGAGAACTGTAGCACTTGCTGAACTGTTTGACATTCAAAGCTGGTTCTTGCTTTTCATTGATTACATCACACTTGTATGCTATGCCTTCTGCAAGGTATTGTTAGAGGAAGCAGTGAGTGCGTAATCACTTAGTTCATGAACTAAATTTGGTTGAGGTTTAACCTTTGTAAAGCTTGTTACCGCTAGGTAAAGACATGTTCAGCTTGATGTCGCAGCAACTGTGCTCTCAGCGTTTCTCTAAAGCTCTTTATATTGAAAACCTGGAATTGAAACCACCCAGAATTCGAGATTTAGTTATTGCGTTGCATTCTGCAAACGTCTACCGAGAACGCTAGAGATGTTTCGCGCGTTTGAGAATGAAAACGTGGGCCTAGCTCGTTTCGCTCTTTGTTTAATTGCGATCTGGTCCGTCGGCACGTATCTGCACCTTTCCGAGGGCTGGAAGCACGCTTACCTGATCGCAGACAAGCAGCTTCACACTTGTATTAGTGTGCGCTTGACGAGGCCTATTCTGTCCATTGCTTTGGTCTCTCATACAAACATTATGAAGCGCACAATATTACAAGTATGAAGCCGCCTCTTGTTCGCTCACGGAGCTGTGACGGTCTTGGTTGGGCGACGAATTTGGTTGAGTGTACCGTGCACTAAGCGCAAATCGCAATGAAAAAAAAAATCATGCACGTCAGCCGCACATTTCGTTGACAGTGCTGGTGTGTTTGCGAAGCGGCTCGGTTAGCAATGACAACATCCCAGTTTACTGAAGCAAATGTTGTCATGAGATTGTTGTGAAGCGAGTGTTGTAAAGAGGTCGAAACGGACGAAGACTGAGGATTCGGGAGGGACATCGAAAGGATGGAGATACCAGGCAGGAAGCAAGCGCCGATGGTTTCTCGTGCCACTGAGACTTCGCACGGGGTGCACAACAGTGCGCAGAGCGCGCAAGGCGAAACCAACAGAAGTGGCGGTGCACGGGGTCATATATGCGAGACCTATGTTACCAGCAGTTGGGGCTTCATGAATGTCCCAGAGAACTGTGGAGTGCAGGTGTTGGCGTATGACCAGAAGTAAGGCGGCTCCAGGAGGTGTGTACGCTGATATATAAGGCGCCATCCATGATACTGAACACGCGTACAGAGGCGCCGTACGGTCAAGATTCCAGTCGTTGTGTTAATTGATTTATATGCGCATCCCGACGCTGGTCATCAGCGCTGTGAAACAGATGAGAAACGAAAAACATGCAGTCGATGGATAGAAGGCTTGCAGAGTAACAGTCGGCCACGGGGTATTGGGATAAGAAATCCGCATCTTTATGGAGTCTTTCAGTCATCCAAACAGCGGTCCACTGTTAAGGGCAACATCGGATCGTGTGGCGCCAGCTCGGCTCCACCGCCGGCCAGCGACTGCAGCGAGTTTTGCGCAAGCGCAGTGTGCGCTGTGAACCATGATTTATCGTCATCTGCTTGCGTCTACTTCTGAGCAACGAATCGTCGCGAAGCGAGCCATCCGCTCGACAAAAGAGCACTGCGCACGGTGCTCACTGCGCGTGCGCGAAACTCGTTGCAGCCGCCAGCCAGCAGTGGCGCCAAGCGGCCATCATGCAAGCCATGCACTCCGATGTTCGCTTTACCAGTGGACGGCTATGTACAGCTGTCATTTTTATGAAAGGGAACACGCGAGCGCGTGCATCTTGCGTAATCGCCTTGAAGGGGGGAGAGGGGCTGCAATCTTGCCGCCGGTTCCGTATCACCAATGACTGGTTGTTGTGCTCGCCACTAGATGACGCAAAAAGAAGCTGTGGTTGCTCTCGCTCCCGCTTGAACGCGCTGCAAGCAGCCGCCGGAGCGCGCGAGCCACGCGCTCGCGTGTTCCCTTTCATAAAAATGGCAGCTGTACATTACCGGGTAGGTATAAGTTTACAGGCGGACTGCCCAGCGAGCAAGACGAATTGTAGATTATTACAGAATTGTAAGCAACAAATGGCAGAGTGGTTGGTGAGAATTGTAAGTGTTTGATCACAAAATAAAGGGCGCGATATCGAAACTGCCCAAGCTAGACCCAGTCATTTGCGCGCCGTGTTTGGAGCCTGCTGGCGTAAGCTTACGTGGTATGCTTCTCCCGCTGTCATAGGTAAATACTAGATCACTAAGGCATTACGTACTGGGAGGCACCGGATTAATTTTTATTCTGGAGGGCGTTGTCTTAAACGTATGCTTAAATCAAACAACTATTATGCGATCACTGATTAGGGCGGCGCAACGCAAAACCTTGAAATCCAAGCTAGGTGGCTGGTAGTGCATTCCAAAGCACTGCTGGCCTCATCCCGCATCTCAGTAGCGACTGCACCAATTTAGTAAAAACATTTAGGAACACTCAACGATTCAACACACTGCCGAAATGTTCAGATGGATTTACAGAGCCATTGGAACTACGCTGCCGACAGTTTCAGCATACTTATGGTGAGGTCCCTTCCAGCCTCATCATTCGGCGCTCTAATTTTGGTTCTATAAAACTTGTAGCAGGGCGAGTTGGTTCATACTTGAAGGGTAAAACTGGTGTGCGCAAATAAACACGACAGGGACACGTCCTTGTTCATCTTTTCCGTGTCCCTGTCGTGTTTATTTGCGCACCAGTTTTGCCCTACTGTTGGTTCGTCGCGACAGGCTGCGCTGCATTCTACAGAGAAACAAAATATTGGCCCTGCCACGGTGGGAGCAACAGCGCGAAGTTCAATATTGGATGAGTGTTTGCCCCCGTTCGATAAGATAAGCAGTTTTGTGAATACACTAAGCAGCATTCTGGTCAAAGCTCGCCACACACCAGCCTCAACATGACCAAGATTTTAACGCGATAGCGTTAAAGAGCTCGTTTCGCAGAAATTCCGGCGTCGGCGTCGATGGTTGTGAGCGGAAAATCATCTTGTCCGTGACCGAAAAATCGAGAAAGATGCAAATAAAATAAATAATAAAAATTTCCGGGTCCGAGTGAGGGTCGAACCCAAGCCGTCTTCGTGGAAAGCAGGTGTTCTACCTCACAACCCCGCCTCTGCTTGTAAATACAGTGAAAATAACTTTCGTGCTTCGCAAACGCAAGCGCCCTTTATAAAGGCGTCGCAATATAACATGTAATATCCAAGGAATATTGCGTGGTACAAGCGTACATTGCCATCGTGCGTCAGAATATGTGACTATCATAACGATTTCATAGTTTAAAGCCAGCCACCCATTACAAACGGCATACACCTAACTGCGCGTATTCCCTTAACACCACGTAGTGGGTGCATAGCAAGTTCGAAAACATTTCCCACATTTGCCGCGCATAATTGCTCCTGGTTTAATGCATGCTACCCCTTACATAGTATGCACTAAGTGATTGAAGTATGCACTAGGGACAGGATATCGCTATCGCGTTCAACTCTTAAAGGCGAAGATGAAGGGTCCCCCAATTTTTTTTAACTCTAGTGCACGAACAGATGTAGCACTATAAAGTGTTGCACTTATTGCTGATTGAAAAGCCGCTTGTTCCGCTACGCGTTTCCTCTAGAAAAGCCATAAGGTACGACACATTCAATGCAATGTTGCGACACATTGCCGTCACCCAAATGCCCCCCCCACCATATGACACCGAAAGCAATGTCCAACGAAACATTGTACTTACCGTTCGGGCATCAGACATGGTTGCGTGTTGCGCTCACTGAATTCCGTATGCACGCCCACTGACTGCAACTGACCCACGCATACACCACATTTGAAGCTAGCCGCTCTAATCAATGCCTCAGGTACTTTGCGGCTGCTTGGGTAGTGTCGGTCGCAATGACTACACGAGCAGATAAAATCATTGCGGATACCATAGACGGTGCGCAAGAGGCGTTTGCCCGGCTTAGTCACGTCACTGACGTTTTCTTGGCGCATAAAAGATGCGTAAGAATGATTCGAAACGCCCTTCTGAAGCCAGATTTGCTAAGAAATGTACAAACTGCACTAAGAAATGTACAAACTGCATGCAAAGAAAGGTCTTTTTTGTTCATGTGCTTGTTTCAAAACTGGCTGGCACAATATTAGACGCATCCTTTGTTGTTGGCAGCAGTGAATGATGAGACAATGATGTAAACAATGAGACAACTTGGCGGCTTTTTATTATTGCAAAGACGGACCATAACATTGTTGTTCAAGAGCTATAAAAAATCAAGGCGATTTCGTCAAAGCACTTGGAAAATCATTACAGAAGAAAGTAAATTGCCTCGCAGCATATTCTAAAATATTACACATTACTCTTGCATGTAACCTTTTTAGTGCACAAGAGAAACCAGGACAGAAAGGAATGACACAGCACTCTGTCCGCGTCACCCCTTTCTGTACAGGTTCGTTTTGTGCACTCTAAATATTTACATAGATTTCCAACAGGAGCAAGCTTGTGCTCTTGCATTTTGGAGGGGCTACTAAATGAATAGAGCTTTTGTGCAGCACCTGTGAGATTCGTACAGCCATCGTATGTAATGGAAAGTCTTTCACTGGGTTCGCATAGTGAATAAAGTGCTGAAAACAACGCTTTGGAATGAAGTTCAAGGTTGCATGCACCGGTATAAAATAACGCAGGCTTTTTCCAGAGTTACTATGGCCTCAAGAAACTAGTGCTATGATGATTCGCCAGAGATGAGCATGTTTTTGCTTAACTGCCTGGTACAATTAGCATGCTTTCAACGAAAGGACACAACAAAGCTTTTGTCAGAATACAATTGCTGCAAGAACACACGTAGATGTGATAGGTATCAGATGAAACACAAGGCAAGCGGCCACCTTGCCGTGAACAAGGAAGCAGCTTTTGTCAGTGTGAAATTCCTGCTGAACACAAGTACAGGTGATAGGCACAGGATCGAACACAATGCAAGTGGCTACTTTGCTTTGAGAAAAAAAAAAGAGCTTCTTCTGTTTCATGTTTATGCGCAGATCTCGCAGGAATATAAGCTTGTCACATGCAAGGGTGCCCAGCTGTGAACCGCTGCAGAGGGTGGTCCCGCCTATTGTTGCCGGATCGTCGCTATTGCTGTAAAAGTCCGCATCTTCTCATTCAGGATCAGTGCCAGGAATGTTGTCTGACTCGGACAGCTGCTGCCGAACACCGAGGTTGTGAAGCACCACGCAAACTGTGACGATCTTTGACGTGCAGAGTGGGCCGTAGTAGTGCTCTGTACCTCTGCACACACCGAAAGCGGGCCGTGAGGACTCCAACGCACTGTTCCACGACGCATCACAGTGATCAGTGGGTGCGGTAGAATCGGGCAGGAGGGGATCCCGCAGGATGTACTCCAGGGTTGGGGACAAGCAGCCAAGGTTGCAGAGGTTATGCACCGAGTCCTGCACAGGACAGTGTTCTGATTAGTATAATACAAATATACACTTGAATATGTACCATACCTCTCTCACTTCTTTTAAAAGGTACTGTGTCAGCGATATGTATTGCCTTTTCATTTTTCTGCAGATAGACATATTCACAAAATTGATTGTCTGGTTGGGTTAGCTAATTACAGCTTTCAAAGGCTCCAATGAAAAAAATGGGTTTATTTCCAAATGGTTTAGAATCGGCTCGATTCCTTCGTCAGGGGGAAGGACAATGAAGATGCTGAAGTGCAACCTTTAACTTTTTTCATAGACCAGGAGGGGCGAGTGACTTTGGTGAAGAAGGTGTAGTGCTTTCATTTGTAGGACTGATTTGTGGGCGGGTGGCCGCAGGAGGGAAATGCACTCAAGGCTTGGTTTCCTTTTGTTTTGTTGTGGTTATGCTGTAAATATAAAGTGACAGCAGATTTCTTTTGCAATGGTTCGGATTGTTTTTAGTTATTTTTATGAACCATGACTGAAGCACCTTTGAGTCAAGCCAGTTAATTCATTTTATTTCTGTATAGCACTAGGCTGTGCTTGCTTACTTGTATTTCTTTTTTCATATAAGCTATCCTCTATATACATATGATTTGTTTCTGTGAATGCACATTTAAGGCAGTTCAATTTCATCCATTCTTTTAATCAACATAGCCTCTGAATGTAGCATTTCATTTCTGTATCGTTTCATGTTTACTATTTATACTATTTCACCAGTTTATAATAAAGGATCACACGATGTCGTCATGGAAGTTTCTTTCATGCTTGACTTTTCTATTGCATTAGCAGTCTTTCCCATGACCACAGAAAGACAAGTTGCAATTATACACTGAGAACGAGATGGATTATTGTGTGCTGCCTGGGCTCTCAGTGCGATTTGTTTTGTAAGATATGTGGCCGAGAGATTTTTTCAATCAAGGAAACACTGGCGCTACCAGAGAAGATAGTGTACAAATGGGGTATGCTGCCAGTACTGACATATGGGGCAAAAATTCAGAGGATAAAACAAACTTGAGAAGTTGGGAACCATGCAGCAAGTAACAAAAGAACTATGACTAATGCCTTTGCTACATTAAACACCATACACGCATTCTCAAGCTTGCATACCTATCAACTACCACGGCGTCCACTGCCTAAGCACCGGCTCAAAGCAGATGCCCTCCACGCAAAGATGTCATGTACAAACTCAAGGTACCAGAGCAGTGATCAGCAACGCTGGTCAGATACCTGCAAAGTGTTGTGTGCAGTGGAAGAAAGTCGGCAACAGCAATACAGCCAGCCACACGCAGTACAACCGTAATTCAGTGGTGCAGCGAACTTATTTCTCTACATTTGATTTTGAAGCGCAGCTTCGACAGCTCTATCTCTCATTTCATACGTGGCAGTTACTGCTTGTCTGCATATCAATGTTTGTGAAATTGGGGCGCACCCAGTACGTCTGGTTTCCTTTCATGGATTACACCTCTTCAATACAAGGCATGTACCGCGATCAAGTATGAAGCACGATGAACCTTTTTTTCTGTGTGTGTCATCAAGTCACTTCTATCGAAGCTAAATAGTGACGTAAACTTTGTTTACTGCGAATACTGCGTTCTTTGCTATCACTGAAGTTCGAGCCACGGAAAATGTCGTTAAAAAATGGGGCAGTGGCCAAAAGCTGTCTTTCAAGTTCCTCCTTCGCATTCTCTACTAACGGCATGCACAACTTTAAAGAAGATGAAATTAGTCCTCACCACTATGACGTTGAGGGTGTAAAAGTCGTTTCTGGAAAAGTAGGCAGCCTTGAAACCTTGAATCCATGTGGACGAAGCCTTCCTTCGCCGCGGCCGGCTCCTCCGCGCTGGCAGGGAATGTGATCCACATAACGCCGACGCGCTCGAAGATCTCTTCCCCGACAGCATTAATCGTGCGACTCGCACTGGACAGGCTCGTCGCCACGTCCTCGTCATTTGCGATCGCGCCGTGGTAAATGCCGGTGCGATGAAGCGAAGGGCACAGAGCACTTGCAGATCAATGGTCGGGGCTGTTCTTCGTGCCCGTACGCCGCCTCTCCAGGTCCTGGCGAAGCTTCCCGCGCAGTCATCGCACCATGCTTGTCGTCAGCCGGCACCGCAGTCGAAACGATTCATCGGGCATTGCAAAAGTATCGCGCTTATCGCGGAATTACTTTCGCTTCTGCACCTCCAACTACCGCACGACGAAGGACAGCGCCATTTTCTGCTGCATATGAAGCGTTCTCTTGCGGCGGGAACCACAACATCGAACAAGTCAAATGAAGTAACAAGCTTTTATTTTTACAAGCAAACTTTACATACACTACTTTGTGATAATATTAACCGAAACATGTTAGCAAAGTAATTTACAGAATGACCTCTACTCATACGTATGGGAGGCGACACATCGAACGAGCAACCGCAAGCAACTCAATTTGCAACAATATGGCGGCCAATTTGGGGGCACTTCGTCGTTCTCACATTTTAAGCAGCAAATTTGGCGGGATGCAACGTCACGCAACGTCATTTTGACGCGACAAAGAGTGAGGCCCTGTGACGCAACGACCACCATGAGTTCAATGTCCAATCATGTTACAGACATGACGGTTCATCGTCAAGCGAGCAGTAGTTTCGACAAACCGCAACTTCATCGTACGCACAGCTTAGTACCACATTTCGGTTTCGTTATTCACTCCAAACCTTTCTTTATACATGGCAGAGCATGGTGAACGGCTACTTCGGAAAAAAATAACTTTTTTTTCTCACGTTACGTCATCGCGAATTCCTGTGTCGTAACGCTATTACAGCGCCACAAGACGAACGACCTCGCGTGACCAATCAAATCAGGCTAATGGCGGAATTTGACAACATGGCGGAATTTGACAATGTCCATAATAGCACCTATTGATAGCGGGGCGTCACCCTAACGATAGTGGAGGAGTAATCATATTTTTCGCTTTTAGTAGATCATGCGAGTGATATCTATTGACACGATTCGCTTACGCCTTAGGCCGTGGGTCGACAATCATTTGAGGCGGAGAGCCGTGTTTCATGAAGCCGACATGGCGGGGGCCAAATGGAAGATCAAAGAGGGAGGGAGCGGGGCAGCCAGAGAGAAACAATTTGGCGAATTCACACACAAAAAAAAAGAAATCACAGTTTTACCGCAAGGGTGAAGCAATCAATGCGATAGCAAGAAATTGTAATGCTATATGAAGTGAGGTTGGCAGCTAACTCTTTTGGATCCGATCTCACGCGACTCTACAAAACGCTCGTTTCAGAGATGGAAGTCTGGGCACATTGGTATTCCATGTTTATGAAGGGTAAGAGCGCACTGAAGTGTGTGTTCGTCTTCAGTGTGCTTTTAAGGCTGAACCACATGCAGCGTTTTTTCTGGCGTTTTCTGACGTTACGTCTCTCGGCGTCATGAAATCAACGCCGCCAGAGAGGGCGGCCAACCACATGGAAAGCGCTGAGGCCAGCGCCAGCGCAGCGTCACACATGCGACCAAAGGAAATGAACTTGATACCTCGCAAAGCAGTGTGAAGTATCCGTCACTTCACCAACAAAAATATTCCTGATTACAAGTTTTATGTCGAACTTGTTGTTCTGCAGTGAGGGAAACGAATCACAGTGCCGCCGAAAGGCAATTTTTTTTGTTTTATTTGTAACGCCACCTATTGAGCATAATGTCACGGTAAATAAAGGAAAACAAGAAGAAACACGGCGAACAGCGGAACAGCTCCGATCGAGCAGCACGTCTTCGTCTTTCTCTACCACCAGAGATCTCTCCGCCACGCACAAATAATGGCGAAACTAGCCGCGCAACAGCCAGATACCCACTAAATGTCCGTGTCACTACTCTCCCCCTCGAAAAGCATCGACTCGATGCTTTCGAATGTGTTTAGGCTAGAGCAAGTCTTCAGCGTGTGTAATACGGCTTCATCCTGGCCACGTGGACGATGTCCGGTTGTGCTGCACGGCGGGAGGATCGTGCACCAGTCTCTGCGACAACTTGGTAGTTGACATCGTTGAGGCGTTGAAGAACCCGGTAAGGGCCGAAATAACGGCGTAGAAGTTTCTCCGACCGGCCGCGTTGACGTACAGGACTCCATATCCACACTTTTTCTCCGGGGTGGTAGGCGACTTCTCTGTGGCGAAGGTTGTACCTGTGAGCGTCGTAATGTTGCTGTGAGCGAATGCGCAAGCGAGCGAGTTGACGAGCTTCTTCGGCGCGTTGCGCATACTGGGTGGCATTTTCGGAGGTGGTCGCAAAGGCGTCAGGTAAAAGCATGACGTCTAACATCGTAGTAACCTCGCGGCCGTGAAGCAAGCGGAAAGGGGTAAATCCTGTAGTTTCCTGCACGGCGGTGTTATACGCGAAAGTTACGAAAGGAAGGACACTGTCCCAGTTCCTGTGGTCCACGTCGACATACATGGAAATCATGTCTGTAATGGTCTTATTGAGCCGTTCTGTTAGGCCGTTCGTTTGCGGATGGTAAGCTGTCGTCCGGCGATGTACGGTTCCGCTAAGTGTCATCACTTCTTCCAGCAGTTGGGCGGTGAAGGCCGTGCCTCTGTCGGTTAGAACCACGGCCGGTGCACCATGGCGGAGGACGACATCATGAATGAAGAAGTCGGCGACATCACTTGCAGTACCTCGTGGAAGTGCCCGTGTTTCGCAATAACGGGTTAAATAATCCGTCGCAACTATTATCCAACGATTACCCGCCGAAGATTTCGGAAATGGGCCTAGCAGGTCCATGCCAACTTGCTGAAATGGTGCTCGAGGTGGCTCTACAGGGTGTAAAAAGCCAGCAGGTTTCATGGGCGGAGTCTTGCGCCGCTGGCAGTCTCTGCAGGTTTTCACGTAGTGCTTGACGGTACGGGACAGTTTAGGCCAGTAGTACTTGTGGCGAATACGAGCGAGAGTACGCGTGAACCCTAAATGTCCAGAAGACGGTTCGTCATGACAGGCATTTAGGATCTCTTCTCGCATCGCAGATGGTACTACCAGAAGGGCGGTTCGAGCGCTGGGATCGAAGTTCCGCTTGTACAGGATGTTGTCGCGAAGGAAAAATGATGAAATCGTGCGCCTGAATGTTCGTGGCGGCTGCTCGAGCTGACCCTCAAGATAGTCGATGAGTGGATGAAGCTGTAGGTCATCACGCTGTTTCTGAGCCAAGTCGGACGCTGTGACGGCCATGAGGAAACTCTCGTCGTCAGTTTGGTCAGGAGGAGTCGACTCGACTGGGGCGCGTGAGAGGCAGTCAGCGTCGGTGTGCTTGCGTCCCGACTTATAAACCACCGTAACGTCAAATTCTTGGAGGCGGAGACTCCATCGGGCCAGGCGGCCTGAGGGGTCTTTGAGGCCTGCAAGCCAGCACAAAGAATGGTGATCGGTGACTACTTTGAAAGGTCGCCCATACAAATACGGTCGGAACTTGGCTATGGCCCACACGACAGCTAGACATTCTTTTTCTGTGGTCGAATAGTTAGATTCAGCCGATGATAACGTGCGGCTAGCGTAGGCGATCACTCGCTCGATACCTTCTTGCCACTGCACAAGGACGGCGCCGAGGCCAACATTGCTTGCGTCTGTGTGCACTTCAGTGTCGGCATTTTCGTCAAAGTGACCTAATATTGGTGGCGTCTGAAGGCGTCGCTGCAGCTCGCAAAAAGCCTGGCGTTGTTTTGTGTCCCAAACAAAAGCGACGTTGTCTCTTGTGAGGTGGTGCAAGGGTTCTGCTATCTTCGAAAAGTTCGGGACGAAGCGACGGTAGTAAGCACAAAGTCCCAGAAAACGGCGAACGTCTTGTTTGTTCGCTGGGGTTGGGAAGGCAGCAACAGCTCGCGTTTTTTCGGGATCTGGGCGAATTCCGTCGCTGCTTACTACGTGGCCGAGAAATTTTAGCTCCTCGTAGCCGAAGTGACATTTTTCGGGCTTGAGTGACAGGCCAGCTGTTCGGAGCGCATCGAGTACTGCCCGAAGACGCTGAAGGTGCTGCTGGAAAGTCGTTGAAAAAACGACGACGTCATCTAAATAAACAAGACACGATTGCCACTTCAGACCGGACAAAACTGTGTCCATCATTCGTTGAAAAGTCGCAGGAGCAGAACACAATCCAAAGGGAAGCACCTTAAATTCAAAGAGCCCGTCAGGAGTAATGAATGCGGTCTTTTCCCGGTCACGGTCATCGACCTCAATTTGCCAATAACCACTGCGCAGATCCATGGATGAAAAGTATCTGGCGTGTCGAAGTCGGTCGAGCGAGTCGTCGATGCGGGGAAGCGGATAGACGTCTTTCTTTGTCACGTTGTTCAGCTTGCGATAATCAACACAGAAGCGCAATGTGCCATCTTTCTTTTTCACCAACACAACTGGTGATGCCCATGGGCTCGTAGATGGCTGAATGATGTCGTCAGCAAGCATTTGTTGAACTTGTCCGTGAATGGCGTCTTGTTCTCTTCGGGAAACACGATAAGCATGTTGTCGAATAGGTCTTTCGTTGGGCTCGGTTATGATTCTGTGCTTCACAACGGGTGTCTGCTTGATTTTTGACGTCGTGGCAAAGCAGTCACTGAAGGAAAGCAGGAGGGAGCGAAGACTCTCTTGCTGTGAAGCGGATAGTTCGGAGTTCACGTCAATCTTAACCGTGCACTGCTTGTCGTCGTGAGGACCTGAAGAGAGTTCCGCGAGTGATAAGCTGGCTCTGGAGTCGCCGATTTCTTCGAAGTAAGCGACGACACACTGCCTCATGAAGTGCTGGTATTCATGACTGAAATTTGTCAGTAGAATTTTAGCAGGCTCTTTTGTCAGTTCCATGAGGCCGCGGGCGACGCATACTTGACGCGACAAGAGCACAGACACATTGCCTTCCACAACTCCGAAAGCGGTTCGGTTGATGTCACTCACCACGTTAACCAGCACACTCGAACGGGGCGGTACGGTCACTGAATCGTCGGATACACGCAACGCCATCATGCGCGATTCGCATTCGTGCGAGTTTGCGTTACGTGAAAACGTCACCAGCAGCTCTCGGAGATTTATAATGGCCCCATATTCTCTAAGAAAGTCTAATCCCAAGATAACCTGCCTGGAGCATTCCCGCAACACGACGAAAGTCCCGATGAAGGTCGAGGCACCAATATGCACTCGGGCAGTGCACCTGCCAACCGGCGTCAGTAGATGGCTGCCCGCTGTACGGAGCTGGGGACCGCTCCATGGTGTCGTCACCTTTCGTAGAGCAGCCGCGAAGTCACCACTCATAACGGAGTAATCGGCGCCGGTATCCACGAGAGCGGTGGCCTGGTGATTGTCGACGGTTACAGAAATATCGGCGGAAAGTACGGCGTCGGTATCAGTGAATGGCGTGGTAGAGAAATCGGCGTCATTTACGTGTCGTGTCGGAGGATGTTTGTCAGGACGATGAACAGCGGCCCTACCCCCGGAGGTCGCTGTCCTCAGTTTTCCTGACGTGGGCGAGGGCTTGGGGACCTGTTTCGAAAACCAGAGAGCGTGGCGTAACGATTAGGTGAGCTGAGGCGCCGAGGAGAAGGTGAGCGTGACTGGTGGCTTTGTGCCGGAGGAAATGGCTGCTGAGCTGCCAGGTACTGCTCGATCTCGCGTGGGCGCTCCCCGTTGCTTGGTCGACGCGCGTTAGGGTGAAATCCCTGAAGACCCATCCTACGATACGCACACTGGCGGTACAGGTGGCCCGCTTCGCCGCAGTGATAACAAAGTGGCCTGTTGTCCCAGGTGCGCCATACGTCTGATATCCGGGTGACTTCGCGCGGTACGTCGTACTGGAAGGTGCCCTCGTAGGCATTTGCAGGAACGAATGGACGTGGCGTTGCTGGGAAAGTAGAGGGCGGGCGGCGGGCTGTAGAAGGTTGAGGATTCCGTAATGCTTCGGCATAAGAGAGAACAGGAGCTTCCACGCGCGTGGGGAGCAATGGTTGAGTCACGTTCCTGATTTCATCTCGAATGATGTCACCCAGTACGGTCACCGTCGGCTGAGTAGGAGTGGGGGCGAACTTTCTCGAGTTCCTCGCGGACAACGCTTCGCACAAGCTCTCTGAGTGCTGCCAAATCCTGTCCACAGGTGAACGGTGATACAGCGGCGACAGTAGCTTGGCGGTCGTACTGCAGAGAGCGTTGCTGGAGTGCTCGCTCCATTGTCGTCGCTTCAGCGATGAACTCATCGACAGTAGTTGGGGGCTTGCGCATGAGTCCAGCAAAAAGTTGCTCCTTCACACCCCGCATTAGAAGTCGAACTTTCTTTGTCTCATCCATTCCTGGGTCAGCGCGTCTGAATAAGCGCGACATGTCTTCGACAAACATAGCCACGCTTTCGTTTGGCTTCTGAACCCGGCTCTGCATAGCCTGCTCGGCTTTCTCTTTTCTTTCTGGATTTCTGAATGTCTCGCGTAGTTGTCGTTGGAATTCTTGCCAGTTGGTAATAGACAGCTCATGGTTCTCATACCACGTGCGAGCGTAGTCTTCAAGTGCAAAGTAGACGTAGCGCAGTTTCTTGGTCTCGTTCCACTCGTTGGCTGCGGCGACCCGATCGAAGTGGTCGAGCCAGTCATCCACGTCCTCGAACACATCACCATGAAAGGACTTCGGGATGCGAGCTGCGTAGACGACGTTTGGGGTGGATGCGAGTCGGTCGATATCGCTCTCTTGCGTCTGGCTTGCCGTTGTGGTAGACATTCTTGCCGGGCTCAAGGGACCAAACTCGGGAGGTAGTCCTAACAAGCGGCGGCTGTGGCGAAGTGCCCGGCTTTCCTCCGGAATTGTAGAAATGGTGGCAGGAACTTGAAGCGTCTTGAATTCCAACTAGCGCATTAGGATTGTACCCAGCACCTCCACCAGTTTGTCACGGTAAATAAAGGAAAACAAGAAGAAACACGGCGAACAGCGGAACAGCTCCGATCGAGCAGCACGTCTTCGTCTTTCTCTACCACCAGAGATCTCTCCGCCACGCACAAATAATGGCGAAACTAGCCGCGCAACAGCCAGATACCCACTAAATGTCCGTGTCAATAAGAAGAACCACAAACTCGTAATATATGGCCTCTGAGCTTGAAGTTGTCGCCCGTTTTTGAGGCCACGCATTCGGCCAATACACTCAGGCCTGCTAAGCCTACCGATGAACTTGAGGATAGCGCTCGGAAACTGTTCGAAGAAATCCCGAGCGCTTGCTGTCGAAGCTGCTGAGGGACAAGCTAAGTCAAATACAAGCATCAGTTGAGAACTTGCGGGTCACACAGAGCACGGCGACGACTTAATAGATCTGAGGCGGGTGGCAGCCATTTTGGCAGCAGCGACGGCGCCGTTACGTAGCGGAAGTCGCTGCCAACCGCGCGCTGATTGGTTTTCCGTCCATCGAACGGCTTCCGGCGGCGACGCTGACGCCGGTGATGTCTGGACCGTCCTGAAGTGGACGTTTCGGCCACCGTCACCGGTAGCGTCGACGTCGAGTGACGCCGGCGTACGAAACGCCGGGAAAACGCCGGGAAAACGCTGCATATAGTTCGGCCTTTACCGTTCATAAACGTTTCAGAGAATACGGCCGCTCCAGGGACACTCTTCGCACATTCTCATCACGTTGAGAGCGCAGCTGGTAGAAGGATATACAAGCCGCCTGCTGACGGATGCCGAGATAGTGAGATAGCGCGCGCGCCAGCCACGACCGCGATCGTAAAATCAAAGGTCGCAGTGGCAGCTCCAACGTACATCCCCCCCCCGCCCCCCTTGCGCGTCTTTTCACGCTCGTTAAAGCCGGGCGGGGCGTTTCCTCTCTGCTTCAACATTCGACTGCCTGTCTAAAAGGCCGAAGGCTGTTACGCATGCGCCTCGAAGCGACGGAAATGGGCCGGCTCGTTTGATTTCCGCTTCAGCCATGTCCGTCACAGCAGCTCGCGCGCTATTACCCGCGGGTAGATCGTACGATGCGCTGGGGGATCTTATCAATTCTGACTTTATAGGGGACATGACGGCAACGGCAAAAACCCGTCGAGACTGTCGATATAATCGCTATCGCAATAAAACTGGGGGCCATTAAAGGGACAGTGAAACACTTAAAGAAAACCCGTGTTGTGGTGCCCTGTTAAGTAATTCCGTGCGGCAAACACGTAAATCAAGTCGAAAATCTGAACAAACCAACGCAAACAATCTTATTTTGCCGGAAACGAGCAACAGGCGCCTCGGGCGGCATTGCGACTCTCGCCGACGCCTGTGATTGGTCGAAGCTCCGTAACATCATCGGCGGTATCGTGAAGACGGCTTACGGCGCATGCCAGAAGGCGATGCCGTGTTGTCAGTATTTTTTTTCCTGTTGAAATCGGCGTGTAGTTGCTGTTATGGCGAACTCTGGCAGTCGCAACGAGTTCACTGTACATCCGTCCATGTTCGAGCCGGTCGCCACTGTAAAACAGACGACCGAAGATGCTGTTAGCACCGATGATGCGGCACAAGGAAGCGTCTCCCAATCGGCAACGTTCGCCCGCGTCGAAAACGTAAACTGATACGTATAAGATGCATGTTAATGCCTAATTTCACTGTAGTAAACTGATAGAAATGATGCGTTCAGCCATGGATAATACACCCGATAAGGAACAGCTGCATTGGCACTCACTTTTAACCGCGTAAGGGTACCGCGCGACACAAAAGCTGCTCGTGAATTTCACTGCTGAAAGTACAGCGCTTTTGACGCAAACATTATCACACTTCCCAACGGGCAAGAAACATGCGATGATTGACTGTGCTATCGCGAAAAAAAACGTGGTTGATCCCTCCGTCATAGGAATCTGTATAACACGAAAGTGAAATCTCTCTTTACAGAAGTAGTTGAATGTTTACTGTAGATTGATATAAGATAGCTTGCACAAAGTCTATTAGTGTTTGACAGTTATAGCAGCGTTTAACGTGGATGCATGAACGTTGACGCTTGGAGGTACATCTTTATGCCGACGACTAACGTCCATGATCAACGATTAAACAGACCCTTGTGGTCATAAACTTGGGCTGGTCGCCTACTCGCGGCATGTTAGAGTTATTGAACAACGCTGTCCTACGAGAGGGAAACGCAACGCGCGTCGAGTCTTCCCCGTTGGCCGGCTGGGGTTTTTCGCGGGGGGGGGGGGACGCGGAGCTACGGCCACGCAACGCGCTCGCGCGTTGCAGAGCAATTTTGGTATGGACGGATGCTCTGATCGAGGCCGATGCTAGGGGTAAGGTCGCCACCTGGCAGTGTGTTAATGCGTTGACAAAATTGCACTTTTCCTTTTCGAAACGCGCCGAATGGGATAGACGCGTAGAAACGACGCTTTCAAAGAACTGATCGTGAAGTCCACGGTCACGATACATTACTTCACTTTAGCAAGTGCACTGTGGGAGGGCAGTGGTAGATATAAAAGGCTTTTTAAAGACGATAGTCTTTGTTGGGATACTTGAACGCAAAAATTTCGGTCTTTCTGTCTGTCTGTCGGTAACCCGATTCATCTACTCGGCCAAAGTTTAACCACTTTCTGAACGCCCAGCCATCTTGAACTGGTGTTTGCCTTCATACTTGTGAACATATTCGATCAAAAAGCAATTACTACGCATACCTGAGGCGCAACATTAATATGTTAGTGTCAGGTCGTGTGTTCTTTTATTAGAAAATACATAGGTATGCAATTCTAAAGACCCTAGTGTTTTATCAATGCCAGCCAGATGCAGCCAATTCAACGTAGAGTAGGCGCTGTCTGAGGAGAGGCAAAACATAGTAGTACGGCCGGCACAAGACTATCGTCTTTCGACGAAATTTGCAGCGAAGCACGTAGATACGCGGTCAATTTTTTTAACGCCTACAAAGTATGTGACCGTGGCGCAGTGGATAGTGCACCCGGCATCTGATGTCGCGGACCAAGAGGTCATAGGTTCGACTCTTGTTGACGGAACTTTTTTCTTTGTCTTCTGATCATGCGTATTTTTTCGACGTCATTTCCGTGACGGAAATACGTCACATAAATCTTGGTGGACCCCGGCATAAAACACTTTCGTGTTAAAAAAAACGAAAAAAAAAACACAGAGCCACACGGGAGCCGCTCTTTGCCGCAGTGGTGACATGTGCATGGTCAAATCACATCGGTCGTGAAACTTGGAACGAGAAGTGGTCGAAAACCTATTGTCACAGACATCAACGCTCGCCGTACGATTGAAGCGCGGCTTGGTGAGGAAGGGACAAATATAGAAAACAAAAACTGAAGACAATTTTTTTCGAATACTAGTAATCTTATATATGCCACTGTAAACTAGAAATTTACATTACGGTTTAGCAGACACTTGGCTAAATGGTTGATTGCCTCATTTTTTTGGTCGAGCGCCATAAATGAGGGGCGTATGCAGGCAGTCTGCTATCAGGACTTGTGTTTAGTTCAACGCATAGCCGGGTCTACGAGGCATCGCTCACTTTGGCGTGGTCATGACATGTAATGATTTCTGTATTACCACTTGTCATTTATGTTCGTCATATACTCACGTCACGCAATACCAAGTTTGGTCTATATCAAGCTAGCAAAACGGCCACGAGGGTGCCATGAGCGTGGCATGCAAGTCATGTCGCACATGACATATCATGACTTCCATATTACCACTTGTAATTTA
>JALIZH010002841.1:0-11288 GCA_030522465.1 Rhipicephalus appendiculatus
TGCACCATCTGCAGACAATTGCACTCAGTCATCAATATTCCAAGCAGTCTTCAAGCATTCGAACGCTGAGCATGAACGGACCACTACCACGAGACAAAGGAAAGCTTGAGTTCACTGAAATATATTCATGCTTTTTTTCGGAGAAAACCCAGCCTTCCACCAGGGCTTCCCTTCTGCACGAAAGTCAGCATTTTCAACGTCGTCGCTCCAGCATAAGACACAAGGTGTTACTCACCCACTCGATGTCCTTGACTCTTCGCCTCGCATGCATGGTTCAGCGCCTGGTTTTTCATCACGCGGATCTTCAGGTGCACACAACGCTCACCGCCTGCCTCAAAAGGTCGCTGCGGCCACCATAGACGACTTGACGCATCGTGAAAGCACCCAACGATGCCACGACGAGTCCGAGAGGTGTCTTTCGTCACAACACTTAATTACCACAGTCCTGCAGACCTACCGAACTTCGTTATCGGAACCTAGTCAAGCCATGTCTGCTGTGGTATCATCATCTAGTGCTCACCGATCCAAGAGTCAAAACAATGCAGATGTAATCGATGTATCAAACCTCGCACGCAGCTGCCTGTCAGAAGCGTCTGCAATGAACGACATCGCAGAAGCCTCTAGAGAACTTTCTAGCAATGATGGCGCACTACCCAGGAAGCCCGACAAGCAAGACAACAGCTCACCATGGACCAGCTGCATACTGGACACGACATCTACTATCGGAGAATATAAGCGCCATGTCCCGAAAGGGCCTCCACTTAAGCAATTTCCCTGAGCAAAATCGGCAAGGCCTGCACAGGCAAGTCGACCAGCTTCCACGACTACAACCGATACTCCGACTAGCACGACAACCAACAAAAACTTCCTCGGAAGCACAGTCACGGCTGAAAGGATGACGTCGTAAAGTAAGCCTTTTAAAGGATAGACAAATTGAAGATGTGAGACATATTCCCATAAAGAAACGTCGTCAGAGACGCTTTGTGCACAAGAGATCAAGACTGCGCCTACGATTACACCACCAATACCTCAGGAAGTACCGAAAAGGACGAGAAATCCCCCCTTGTCCGCCGCAAGGACTCAAACACCGTCTCATCAGCCTCCGTCGACGAGGACGGAAACTGAAAGCACACCCTGTGTGCCAGTCACGACAAGAAATCCCACGCCTACAACATTCAAGATTCCGATGCTTCAAGGTGTTCCGGCATTATTTAACTGCGACATGCGAACCGTGTCATTATCAGTGGCCATCTGCAGGGCGTGGGTATGTCACCCAAGACGCAACAACCAGCCTCGCCCACCAGAGCTCTTCTCGATATCACCGGTCTGCTTCACTTTCCCCTGAAGCTTTTTCTGCGAATATAGGGAACTCCATTGGGATACGGAACCATCTGCGCGTTAAGACTTTTTTTCTCTTATATGACTTTCCTTTTTTCATTTGTTGTCACTCTCGCATTCTTTAGGGAGGGAGGAGGAATCATGTGACACATGAAGCCATGGTAGGAGAAGGCGACGAGGAGGAAGTGGAATAGAATAAATGTATGGCGTATGAGCCACGCCGTCTCTCATTCATCATAGCGTCACACACACAAACACACACACACACACACACACACACATATATATATATATATATATATATATATATATATATATATATATATATATATATATATATATATATATATATATATATGCGAGGAAGAAGTTCAATGGTTCCGGTGGGAAATGAAGTAGAACAAAGAGGACGACCAACGCACGAAACGCAAATTTTACTAACGTTTCGGCAGGAGGGCCTGCCTTCGTCAGAGTAAATGAGAAGAGGCGACGCAGGGCGCATATAAGCACCTGGCTTCGGTATCGCCAGAATGAATGATTTTACATATATTGACATACGATTGCAGATGAACAATTGCAAATCAATAAGTGCACGTGGCTATATACAATACACGTGACATTGCGCAGAAATTGAGATGGCACATCTTAGATACAAGGTAACTTCTATGCATCAAACCAGGTTTACAAGAACAAGATAGAATGAAATAAATACCGCAAGCTGCGCAAAACCAGAGAGAACAGCAATCTACGCGCAGTCGCTCATGTGTACACAAAGGTAGCAGGATACTGTAAAAAAACCGTAAGTGCATAAATAATACAATATAAAAACCGCTCAAAGCATCTGCGTTCAAAATCACGAGAGACACAGGCGACAGGCATAATGGACGCAATAGTAGGCAAATTGTTAAACTAGCTCAACCAACATAGTGCTCCCGAGCTTTCGTTCATTCCGTTAGACAGAGTTTTGAATTTATGAATAAGAAATGATTCTCTAACCACGCGTTCGTGATGTGATTTAAAACCTGATTCTAGGATTGTGGCTCGGATGTTACTGAAGGAATGACCTGAATCGGTGACATGCCTTGAAACTGGTAAGGAAGGGAGCGCATGCACATGAGCTTTGTGATCGTTAAAGCAGTACCTAAAAGCAGTTTCAGTTTGACCGATGTATTGTAAATGACAGATTGAATAATCTAGCAAATAAACGACATTCTTTCTGTCACAATTGAAATTGACTGATATTTTTCTTCAAATTAGTCGCTGAACTGGTTGCTATAGTTGTTCTTTCCATAAGAGCGCACACTTTGCAGCGGGTTTTTTTACAGGGACGGCAACCAACTACGTGAATGTTGTCATTACATTTGGTTTTAGATGAACTTATCAAATCGCGTAGATTTTTGCGTTGTCGGTATACGACACGTGGTGCTTGTGGAAAGGCTCTTGTGAGGCGTTCACTCTGCTGAAGAATATTGTGGTGTTTTCGGAGAATACCTGCGACATTCGGAGCCGATGCATGTGCGTTAACACCAAGTTAATCTGTGAACGGATCTTAGCATTATCCTTGGTATTGCAGAGTGTTGTGCAATCAGGTGCGTCGGCGCGCATCACCGCGTCATCGATTAACTTGGCCGGATATTTCTGTTTAAGAAGGGCAGTGCGTAGTTCCTTACAATTAGCATCAAAGTCAGACTTTTCGGAGCAAATTCGCTTAAAACGTAAGGCCTGGCTATACGGTATGTTGGATTTGCAATGCCTTTTGTGGCTGCTTTCAAAATGTAAGTACCGGTGTCTCGCAGTGGGCTTGCGGTACAGTTTGGTAGTTAATTGCGTACTATGCAGACACACTGTGACGTCGAGAAAGTTAATGGCGCTTGGTGAATATGAGTGCGAAAACGATATGGAAGGATGAGCATTGTTAAAGTCGGAAATGAAAGACAAGAGTTCCGCTTCACCATGCGACCAAATCCTGAATATGTCGTCAATGAATCTCTTATAGAAAAACGGCTTCAACGAACGACCCGACCGAGAAATTGTTCTCCAGGGATTTCCATGAATATGTCCGCGTAATTTGGACCTATCTTTGTACCCATGGACGTACCGCTGACTTGGACATAGTGCACTTCATTGAATTCAAAGTTATTGTATTGTAAAATCATTTCCAGCAGTATAGCTAAAGTGGAACTGTCAATGGACTTATCAAGAGCGGAATGATCGTAAGCCTCAGCCACGGCCCGTATGCCGTCCAAGTGAGGTATGTTTGTGTAAGGAAATGTAACATCGAGAGTGAAAAGAAGAAGTTGATAGGTACAGTAAGGTTGTTGATATATGACAGGAAGTGGTTGGTATCACGCAAAAATGATTGGACTGTGGGAGGTATCTGGCTGATCAGGCCGTGTACGTAACGCGATAAGCTTTCTGTTACGGTGCCTCTGCCGGAAACAATTGGGCGACCAGGGTTATTTTGTTTATGAATCTTTGGCAACAAGTAGAATCTACCTGCGACCGGATTAAGAGGAATCAGCGAAGTTGCCCGATCATTTATTTTTTTTATCCTTTATCAGTGTTTTTATTGTGCTACCTAACATCGCTTTATATTCCTCAGTCGGATCGGCATCGAGTCGTTTGTAAAACGACCTATCATCTAATTGGCGGCTAGCTTCAGCGATATATTTAATCGTGTCCATAATCACAACAGCACCATCTTTGTCCGCAGGTTTGATTGTGATATCGGCCCGCTCACTTAGATTCGCTACAGCTTTCAGTTCTAGGTTCGATGGGTTTCCCCGAAAAGAACGTCGCTCGTTATAGGCCTGAATGATATCTCGCGTGACCGCTTTAATAAATATGTCAAGGTATTTATCCCGTTGAGATGCAGGTGCCCAGCGTTTAGCCGAAGGTAAAGCTGTTGGATCGTCGGCCGGAGCTGGCTGATTAAAGAAGTATTCATGCAGTCTCATCTAAATCTTTGTACAACTGGAATTCATTGTAGCTGCCGCTTGCAGGATAGAAAGCTTAACCCGCGAGATAAAAGGCTGAGTTCTTCTTTGGATAAAGTGGCGCTGGAAATATTAGTAATGTCATCAGGTGCAGGGGTACGCATCGTTTCCCGGATCGAAGGTGGAGGCGTTGAATTTCGACGTGTTACACCGTCTCTGAGCAACTTGCATTTATGTGGGTTTAGTTGGCGGCGTTTCTTTTGCTCATATGCACTTAGGGGCAACGATTCTTGAGGCGTAAGGGCATACTGATCGAAGCAGTTGGCGCTCCCTGTTTATCAAGGATTTCAGCGAAGACCGATAGTGGTTTAACACGATGCCTACTAGCTGAAGTGAGGCATTCGCTAGCGTTTCAAACCACTTCTTTGCGTCAGACTTAGATAATTCTGATGCGGCAGGCTGCAGACACAGACTTAAACGCCTAGGCGGAATGGATGCCGCTAAATATGGTTCAAGAGTACACATATGTAGCTCATAACGTACACGTTTCTCGACAGACTTCCTAAATATTTGAAACTCTTTAGAACACTTTGAACTCGCATCGTTTGACAACGAGCACTGAAGTCAATTATTAGGTTTGCTCTTTAAAACATCCGAGTATTTCTTTCGAAGTGGGTACCTGAACCCCGTAGGGGAAATGGCAGCCTTTCCAGGGTCTTGTAGGGCAGACCCGGTTGTGTTCTTTGGTGCCGTAGTCACCTGGGCAGTGGAGGAGTGGTCTTTCTTGTTGCGGGACGCGCAAGGTCGACCAGATGCTTGCTGCTTGTCAGAAGCGCGTTGCACCTCGCGAGTATTGACGGTATTTGACGGGATCTGGTGGTTGATTTGCGTAGTTTTCCGAAAGCACTCGGGCGAACACACCCGAGTCGCTCCAGCTAGTTGAACTTGCTTCACCTGGGGGAGTCGAAACAAAGCTGCCTGATGTGACTTGCCATCAATGCGACACCCTCAAAGCTCACGTGCAGTCCATCGGCTGCCAGTACTCGCCCAGGTGGTAGCCCTTCGAACATATTGCTACGAAGCGCTATCGAAGATGAAGACAGAGACAGTAGGAAAAAAGACGACGTTCCTTGATTTCGCGCGGACTTGTCTCCATCTTGTATGCCTGGCTCCGAGTGCGTCTCTGTATCCACCTTGTGAATATAATCTGCGACGCCTACGCCTTTTCTCCCCGTAACATTTTGGTGGAGAGTGCTGGTTCTCCCAGCGTTCACGACGCTACTACGCAGCGGCCGCTTTTTGACCACCTTCGCGACGCATGCTCACGACGAGCACGAGGATGTCTCAGACACTTCGTCGACCGTGCCTCGAACGACCGCACCGCGACCTACGGCTTCACAACCGGCGCCGCGACCTACGGCATCACAAGAACCGGCACCACAGCCACCCGTGCCGCAACCAGCCGCCGCAACCAGCCGCCACAAACCGCACCGTCGTCCTCACGCAGCCGGGCGACCCAGACACCTTTTCCGGCACCGACAACACTGACGTCGAGGATTGGCTTCAGCTCTACGAACGGGTGAGCGCTCTGTACAACTGGGACCCGACGCTTATGCTGGCCAATATCCTCTTTTACCTTGAGGGAACGGCAAAAGTTTGGTTCTGCAACCACGAGCAAGAAATAACAAGTTGGGACATGTGCAAGCAAAAGCTAATTGACTTGTTCGGCAAGCCCATTGGGCGCCGTCATGCTGCACAGAAAGAGCTCGCGTGCCGACTACAGATCTGCACCGAGTCATACATCATGTATATTCAGGATGTGCTCGCGCTCTGCCGCAAGGTTGATGACAAGATGTCCGAAGTTGAAAAGGTGGAGCACATCCTCACAGGAATCGCGGACGATGCTTTGACTCTTCTGGTATTCAGAAACTCGTCGACAGTAGACGACGTCATTAATGAGTGCCACCGCCTTGAAGAAGCGAAAAGCCGTCGCATCACGCCTCACTTTTCACGTCTTCCGAACACGGCTGCAACGTCTACTTGCGAGGATATTCGACCACCTCCTTCTCCTGCTGCATCCGAGGATATTTTGCGCCTCGTCCACCGTGAAATTGAAGCTGCAGCTCCAGTTGCTGTTCAGGCGCGCGGCCCCGACGATTCCCACATGATTACCCTCATCCAGACTGTTGTGCGCCAGGAGCTTGCTAAGGCAGGACTCCAGACGCTGTGCCCAGTGAACAGGCCCGATTACCGTCCACCCGCTCTATCTGCTCTGCCCCGAGACTGTGATCTGCGCCGAAGCTCATACGACCGTCCTCGATACCGGAACTCGGCGGAATGGCGAATCCCCGATGACAGGCCTATCTGTTTCTGCTGCGGACGCGCCGGCCATATTTCCCGCCACTGTCGCAGTTCCTGGAATTCACAGCCGTGGCCGAGCTACTCAAACAGCCGACGTTCACCTGGTACTTCGCGCCTGCCTGCGCACCTTGAAGACGACGCCGCTACACCATTGTCGCCCGCACGACCAACCCGCTCCCCTTCGCCGTCCAATCGCCTGCCCCACTCTCCTCTGCGTCGTCGCTCTCTTTCACCTTCCTACTCCCGCCGCTCCTCGGAAAACTAACGGGCGCAGCTCCTAGAGGTGAGCCTTCCGTGACGACCCGACCCGAAATTCCTCTGTTTACACTACCTGGACACAACAACCTGATAGAAGTAGACGTTGACGGCGCACCTGTTATAGCCCTCATCGACACCGGCGCTCACGTATCCGCCATGAAGTCAGATCTTCGTGCTCGACTAAAGAAGGTTCTCACTCCCGCTCCCATCGCTGTAGTTCGTGTAGCCGATGGTGCAACTCCAGTTGTCACCGGGATGTGTTCTGCACGTGTAACTGTTGCTGGACGCCAGACTTCTGTTTTGTTTTATGTATTGGAGCAGTGTCCGCATGAAATCATCTTAGGACTTGATTTTCTCTCGTCCCATTCAGCTCTTATTGACTGTGCCTCGGGTGTCGTCCAACTCGCTCTACCATATGCCGTTGAGCCTCCGGATCCTGTGCCGAGCAAGCTTTGTTCCACCGATTACGTTCGAGTCTCCTCTCTAGCCGTTACGTACATCGACGTTTGTCCCCGATCCACCTGTGGCGGACGGTGATTACGTTGTGTCACCCAACGCAACCCTCTTTGCTCGCAAAACGTCACCTTCCCGCACACGGTCATCAGTATCCAGGACAATGCCGCATGTCTCCCTATCGTCAATTTTGGACTATGCTCCCAAGTACTGCACCGTGGTATCTCCCTTGCGACGCTCGACCCGGCCTGCGATTACCATATTTCCGCCTTGACAGGTGATACACCATCACCTCCCAATTCTGATTTGGGCCGAACTACAACAGAAAGCTTGACGAAAATGATCGCTCCTGACCTCCCGGCCGAACAGGTCCAAGCCCTTCATGACCTTCTCGCTTCGTACCAGGACATATTTGACCTCAATGACCGACCGCTGGCCCAGACAATCGTTGTAAAGCATCAAATCAACACCGGTGATGCTAACCCGATACACCGACGACCCTATCGTGTTTCCTCTACTGAGCGCCAAGTGATACAGAAAGAAGTCGACAAGATGCTGGTCCGAAACATCATTGAACCTTCTTCAAGCCCTTGGGCTTCCCCGTTGTGCTCGTCAGGAAGAAGGATAACAGCTGGCGCTTCTGTGTCGATTACCGAAATCTCAACAAGGTGACAAAAAAAGACGTGTACCCCCCTGCCAAGGATAGATGACGCCCTCGAATGTCTCAGTGGTGCAAAGTACTTCTCTTCGATAGACCTTCGTTCCGGGTACTGGCAGATTGCAGTTGATGAAATGGACCGTGAAAAGACCGCGTTTATTACACCTGATGGCCTTTATCTATATAAAGTGATGCCGTTTGGGTAATGCAACGCCCCAGCGACGTTTGAACGAATGATGGACGCTCTTCTTCACGGTTTCAAGTGGTCAATCTGCTTGTGCTACCTCCATGACGTCGTTGTCTTTTCGCCAACTTTTGAGACACACATCGAGCGCCTCTCTACCATTCTTTCTGTGTTCCGTAAGGCAGGACTGCAGCTCAACTCCTCAAAATGCCACTTCGGTCGCCGGCAGCTGGCTGTCCTCGGACACCTTGTCGATTCCTTCGGTGTTCGTCCCGATCCAGAGAAAGTTCGCGCATTCAAAGATTTTCCTGTGCCGACGTGTTCTAACGTCGTTCGAAGCTTTGTAGGCCTGTGCTCCTACTTTCGAAGATTTGTGCGCAATTCCGCTGACGTTGCACGCCCTCTCACAGAACTCCTCAAGAAGGAGGTGGCTTTTGTCTGGCGTCCTGAACAAGCCATTGCATTCGATGAACTGATCATGCGCCTCATGTCGCCACCGATTCTCCGTCACTTCGCTATGTCCGCTCCAACAGAAGTGCGCACCGACGCCAGCGGCCATGGCATTGGCGCTGTTTTGGCTCAACGACAGCATGGTAGCGACCGCGTCATTGCATACGCTAGCCGTCTGTTGTCACCAGCGGAGCGTAATTATTCGATTACCGAACGCGAATGCCTAGCGCTCGTCTGGGCAGTGGGCAAATTCCGCCCCTATTTGTATGGAAGGCAGTTCACCGTTGTCACCGACCACCACGCCTTATGCTGGCTCTCATCGTTAAAAGATCCTACTCGACGGCTGGGTCGGTGGGCCTTACGGCTCCAAGAATATTCATTCACCGTCGTCTATAAGACTGGTCGCCAACATGCGGACGCTGATTGCCTATCGCGGCACCCAGTGGACCCACCAGGTCTTCCTGAGAGCGGCGAGTCTACATGCGTGTTAACACTCTCAGCGTTTACAAACATCGGAGACGAGCAACGACGTGATCCTCATTTGAGAGACATCATTAACCGGCTGGGTGATCCCTCAAATCCTCCCTCTCTCCGTATGTTCCTGCTCCAAGATGGCATCCTATATCGTTATAACATGCATCCTGACGGACCTGACCTGCTGGTCATACCTACGCATATGCGACAGACTGTTCTCGCGCAGTTGCACGACATTCCCACCGCTGGTCATCTGGGCGTCTCAAAGACTTATGACCGTGTTCGACGTTGGTTCTTTTGGCCCGGTAATTACCGCTCCGTTCGTCGTTACATCACTTCGTGCAAACCTTGTCAGCACCGCAAAACACCAGCCACCCTTCCAGCAGGGCTCCTCAACCCATAGAAATACCATCTGAACCATTTTTCAAGGTTGGTCTTGACCTCCTCGGCCCGTTTCCTCTATCCATCGGTGGAAACAAGTGGATAGCTGTTGCCACAGATTACACCACTCGGTATGCGATCACACGGGCTATGCCTACCAGTTGCGCAACCGACGTCGCTGACTTTCTCCTCGAAGATGTCATACTTCGTCATGGCGCTCCTCGACACCTCATTACAGGCCGGGGTCGATACTTCCTATATAGGGTGGTTCAAGACATCTTGCACTCCTGCGCTACCAAACACAAGTTCACCACTGCGTATCACCCTCAGACTAACACCCTAACAGAGCGCCTGAACAGAACAATAACAGATATGCTCGCCATGTACGTTTCTCCAGATCATCGGGACTGGGACGAAGCTCTTGCATTCGTAGCATTTGCCTACAACACGTCTCGGCATGATTCTGCGGGTTTTTTCCCCATTCTTCCTCTTGTACGGACGAGACCCCACACTGCCATTCGACACGCTACTTCCACCCATTTTAGATGTGAAACATCTTATGGCGAAAGCTTAATCCGGTGGTGGTGGTGGGGTGCCGCGTGCCCACCCTTACTGCGCATGCGCAAACCCTTTAAAAAATAAAAATAAAAAACTCCTCTCCCCCTCTCTCTCCTCTAGGCATCCCTCCCCGCGGCAACCACACCCTCACTGCGCATGCGCCTCCCCCTCCTCTCTTCCCCACCCCCCTCTCTCCTCAGGCATCCCTGCCCGCGGCGTCTACACTCCCACTGCGCATGCGCGTCCCCCTCTCTCATCTCCTATGCTCCCCCCCCTCTCTCCTCTACGCATCGCTGCCCCACGGCGTTCACACTCCCACTGCGCATGCGTGTCACCCCCTCTCTCTCCTCTCCTACGCTCCCCCTCTCTCGCCTCGCGACGCCGACGCAGGCAGCGTCTGCTAGCAAGTTTCTTTGTTGAAATAACCGACTGCTCGCGCTGCACAACCGTTCACTGGCCACCCCCGTATATATGGCAATGGATCTTGACCTCCAAGGTGGTGGCGGTGGGAGATTTCTCCTGCGCGTTGTTGAACAATAAAAATTCGCAGCGTGCGCGTTAACTAAAAGCGGGAGTGCGGGTCTCTGTGTCCAGTCGGAGTCTTCTGTCTCTCATTGCCCATTAGCAGCGATTGGCATGTTCCAGTAGGAAACACTGCTCCATCACTGCCTGCTTTACTGCTCCCCAGTTTTCTCTCCTGCGCAACGCTGCGATGAGCGCCAGCGTCAACGCCGCCGCCAGTGTAAGCGTTAGCGCCCGCTGCTTCACATCTACACATGGTTCCCTTTAGCGGGAGATGGTGTAATTTTTTGATACATCAGAATACGCTCGTGATGCCATCGCTAGAGCTGCAGAAGCACGCGAGGTTGCCCGCCTTTGTCTTCAAGCTTCGCAAGAAAAGCAACGACGCGTCTACGACGCCCGCCACCGCGATGTTTACTTCAACCCTGGTGACATGGTCCTTCTTTGGACGCCGTCACGGCGACTTGGCCTGTGCGAGAAGTTAATTTCCCCGTACTCTGGTCCGTACCGTATCCTGCGCCAAGTCACTGACGTCACATATGAAGTCGAACCTCTGGACTCCACCATAGCCCGATCATCTGAAATAGTTCACGTCACTCTACTAAAGCGTTATCACTCAGACCAATCAATCACCGGGTTGGTGTCTTCGCAGCCGGGGGTGATGCTACGAAGCGCTATCGAAGATGAAGATGGAGACAGTATGAAAGAAAACGGC
>JALIZH010002842.1:0-66432 GCA_030522465.1 Rhipicephalus appendiculatus
GGCTAAAAGCACGGACGAATAAAGTAGAGACAAATATACGAATCGACGTTACTTATTCTGGATCCTGTTACAGGCGCAAATGCCCCATACATGCGACGTGCACGTATATATGAAATATAATCACCGAGGTTGAAGTGCTGCAGTTTAGTGTCGTGTTTGTAATCATCGTGACCAAGTCGATTCCCTGCATAAGCTACCTGCGTAAGTGCATATGGACATGAATATAAGCAGTGCTTTCTTTCCGTGAAAGTTGGAATGTCCTTGGTCATGTCAGTGCGCCAGAACATTTTAACTCACGCCAGTAAGAGAGGAAAAAAAGAAAACATTAGGCTGCCTTCACCGTAAGCAATGCCAGCTTTGCGGAACATTATGCTGGAGTGCTTGCGTTGATGTCAATCGGCGAGCGTATGTTAGAGATACGCAAATCCTTAAGTGCTTTCGACAAAAGCATGCATGTCCAGGCGTAACCACCAATTCGTCAATACAGCATTAGTCAATGAGCATGAACTCGTGTATTGGCTTAGTGTGCCATCATTCGCAGGACATATAGAAAGGACGTGGTAATTTGTTATTAAGGTCTGCGCTTTGAATGCAACTCAAATTAGATCATGTGGGAAACAAACAAAAAAAAACAGGCTTGATTCATGAGTGCTGTGTGTTTGCGGGACCTTGAGGGAATATTGATATAACTACGTGTCCCTGCGTCAGACTTTGAAAGCACTACGCTGCTGTTTATTCTGAGACCTATATTGTTTCTCATATTTGGGGTACATTTATGAACAATCATATCTGCGGCATGCAAAACTTCTCTTTTTTTTATTAAGAAAACAACGTTCTTTTTGTCCCGAAATGACAACGAAGTGGCGATGATATCGGTGCCTCTTCATTTTTTGTTCAAAGGAAACTTCCGATTACATTGATGTTTCATCACAACGCGCTTCGCCTAATTATTCTGATACGAACCCAAGCTAAATTATGAAATTCGGACGTGGGCGACACAGTACGACGTAGCAGTGTATCCTCTCGGGTTGACTTATAGGCTACGCTCTCTCAACTGCCGCCGACGAAATCACAGATGTCGCTCTAAAATATGCAAGGGAAATGCAAACCGAATACTTAGACTGTGCTTTCTGTGCACGTCAAAGGAATTACAGTGGTAAAAATTAATCACTCCTCTTTCACACTTGTCACTCCTATAGCATACCAGCCGTGGTTGTGGTGTACTGGTTGTGGTGCTCGACTGCTGTCCCCAAAGTCGCAGGATCAAATCCCGGCCGCGGCGGCCGCATTTCGATGGATGCGAAATGCTAGAGGCCCCGTGTACTTAGATTTAGGTGCACGTTAAAGAACACCCTGATAGGTCATAGTTTCCGGAGCGCTCCACTACGGCGTCCCTCATAATCAATATCGTAGTTCTGGGACGTAAATCTCCAATAAGTATTACACTTGTCACTCCTACAACACCAGTGAACTTGAGTAATAGCTTTTACACCTGCATAAGATAATAACATATCAGGGTCGTTGTATAGCTTTAACATACATTTTTTGTGACACGCATAGTGTGCTTGGAATACATAGGTTACTGCACTATCCTTTTATGTTGCTTACTGACGAAATGTTTTCGAAGAGCTTGCAGTTTCGTGACATTGCATTTTACGTAGTGCGGCATAAAGAGTAAAGTAATAAGGCATTGTGTGACTCACTTTCGTACAGAAGGTTTCCGAACAGTTCCCAGCCCCACTGGTGCACGTCTTGCGGCATGCTCTTCCAGGGCCTCCTGTGAACCACGAATTCCGACAGGCTGATGAGCAGCGCCAAAATGGGGATGGCGCTCAAAAGCAGAGCCCACACCTGCGACGGACAGAAGGTATGTACAGGGATGACATCTGACGAACACACGTGAGTCGAACGCCGAACTTTCCTGCTGCTAAGTGTAGACAGAGGTTGTGTAAGCACTCTCGCGCCCGACATGAATACGTTGCGTACAACACCGCATTTATGGCAATGCGAAATAAGTGGGCACACTCCCCCGCTAATAACTACGCAACAACCTCCTCCAGGGCCGTACCCAGGAATTTTTTTCGGGGGGTGTTTATCTATATAACGGGGCTAACTTCGGCAACTGGTGGTCTATATCAAGGCGTGTAAATACTTTAGTATCACCCGAAACGTTAATGCATGAAAAAATTGCGGCGGGTGTTACAACCCCATCCACTCCCCCCTAGTTATGGGCCTGTCCACGTGTAATCCTGCGTACTCGTCAGTAGTGCTCGAGCCAGAATTAGTGTATTACGTGCGCTCAGACTTACGGGCAATGACGCACACTTACGTTCACATTTCACAACCTTGATGCCCAGGCGCACAGTACCTACGCACATGCAAGTCGCTCACATTACCGCTCATTACCACACTGCGACATACGTGGTAACCTCTGGCTCCTGCCGCTGCATCGTTTTCAGATGCGTTTACTTCTCTTGGACAGTGAACCTAATGGCAATACATATCTACGTCACAGCAATGTTGTATCACACTTGTGTCGTTAAAGTAGATGTTCTATATCGATCAGTGCGGTACCTCATTTCTCCTGACAGTTTCAACACGTCCGCTTGTATGTCTAATGCACTCACCTTCCAGTCGAAGGTGAGTATGTAGCCAAACACGTTCGAGGTGCTGACGTCGCTGGCCGAAAGAATGCCGAATGGCACGTAAATGATGGCAGGGCTGTATTCTCCGACAGCATAACGGCGGTAAGTCTGGATCAGTGGCATGATGGTCATTTCCACTTCCTGCATGAGGCAGTAAATACAATTGCCGTTAGCCTGTAGGATCACCTCTTCATTCTCTCTCTCTCTCTTTCTATATCCCAATGCCTAAATATTTGTACTACACCTTCTCTCCCAACCCTACACAGCGTGAAACATTTCAGGCTCTTTCTAATGAGCCACTGTCATCCATTGTCATAAGAGCCACTTAACCCTTTGTAAGGCACTACCTTCAAACTAATATTTTTTTTCTTAAAATCTGCAGAACAACATTTAGGATGACTTAAGAAAATGTGTAACACCATTTTCAAGAAAGTCAGCAGAATAGATTCCGAGAAAAAAGTTGTACATGTATGTACCACTGTCTTTATAGCGTGGCATAAAAAGTGGTACATATATGGACCGCTGTCTTCAGGCGGTACCAAACGAAAATAGAAATTCTGAACAGGAACGTTATTTATAACTTTAACGGGGCTGTTTACCTTTGAAATTGTTTCAAGCATTCAATGCTCAGCGGAACTTGGTATTTCCTGCACGAATAGCTACTGCGCATTTATGCTGAGCACACGCGACGGCGACCTGCGACAGGCATACATCAGGCAACGCGATTTCGCGATTGCAGTAATTAGATGCCCTTAAACGGACTGAGGTTGGCACCGCTTGTTAAAATAAAAGCTTCACTACAATAAAGATGGAAATGCTGCCTTTGCGCAACTCTACTAGTGCGATAGCTGCCCTATTAGGGCCAACACCATCAGCCATAACCAAGCCCAAAAATGGTTCGTAGAAGAAAACTGAATGATAAGGGCAGCAAAATCTTCTGTCTATGTTGTAAGCGAATCACTAGGTTCTGTTTAGTAAACGTATGAAATGGGACTCTTCACAGACATGTTGAAGCGTTATTTTCAACGCGCACATTTAGGCCACTGCAGCGGATAGCGAGCAGTAATCAAGGCACGTGAAAAATCCTGTTTGCTGTCCGCGCCACATGCGAGACTGGCTGAAAACTTTCTCTTGTGCGAAGATTGTTCCTAATTAAAACTAATAGCTGAAATTGATAGCAGACAGAGTTACCAGAGCGCCTGCCCAGCGGCAAAACTAACGCACGAGAAACTTGTGAACGGGGTGCCGTATTGTTCGTGGAAGCAATTTTAGCCAGTCTTTATGGCGGACACATTACAAGGCGATTAACGAACCTTCCGAACAATTAAGAATCAACACTTGTGTAGGTTCGGCCCCAGTCCCCCTTCCAAATTATTCGCTAACTATTCGCCGAACTACCTAAGCTTGTTAGTGGAAATCTCGCGCAGTACCTGACTGTAAGCACCGAGCTACATCTATTTAGTTCTATAAAAGTTAATCCACTCGATGGACCTACGATAAGTTCAGCTTTATTAGCAAATTACGCTGCTGTTATGTCAAAACGTCAACTCTTGTCGTTAATTGAGGCTTGGTAATCCAGAGCCGCCCAAGAACCAGAGACAGACTCGACATTCAAATTCCTCAACCAGCTCACCGCAACGTACTCGATCTCGTTACTCAGGCTAACGAGCTTCGCAAACTCTTCCTGAAGCAGAGTGGATTGACAAGGGCAAATTTTATACCCGATTTGTCACACTGGCGCACTGTTGCTGAAAAATAGTCTTTCCCACATTTTTTCATTGATAAGGTCAGCTTCTTCCCGCTAAGTAAGTGGAAATAGTGTCTAATGATTACTTAGCAAGGTCAGACTGAGATCACTGCTGTTCTTTACTGTCCCGTTAAGGTTGATATGTATTCCAAACCTTTCGAACCGGCTTGGCAATTTCATTGACGCGTACGACCAAATAGGCATACGTCATGCATTTTACCCTGGTGTCACCGTACGGGTAATTTGACATCGGTGAGCTCAAACAAGTAAAAATGCTCGTCTCTGGTTAGAGCCTTGAATGCGTCAACCAGTCGATTCTGTGAGATAATAGGCGTTCTCAAATTTCAACAATATATGGCCAAAATCGTGAACGAATTCCTTTTCTAAATAATGCAAGTAGATTTTATCGGGCAGACGTTTGCTAAGCGAGTAGTTAGTGTGTTCAGTACGTCGAGGAAATGAACTGGCCCAGTGGCAGTAATTTTTGCGGCGACTGCTTACCCTTCGCTGCACGAGACCAACCATTCCAGTCCAGGTGCCATTCGGAAGGGCTAATCCCACGTGCCAGTCCACAGGAACAGTTGCCTTGTATCTGATTAGCGCGGGAAAAATGGCAGTTGTCATCGTACACTCGGCATGTATATGTCAGCGACCAGCAACGTTCCTAAAATCCGGCAAAGCAAAACTTCGTTTAACACTACGTCAACAAGGTAAGACGATTCCGACGATATTCGCTTGCACATACGCCTGCCATTAAGCATCGCATCAACGTATTTCATTGAAAGGCTATGCGCATGCACTGCCGTTTACCTGCTTCGACATTAAACTTCAGCCGCCCTTAATGGTTTGTGGTCACAGATGCTGAAAGCCCGTCCTCGCGCACAGACACTGAGACAAAATATGGTGGAAAACTTACGTCATGTTCAGACTGGCTGTGAGGGCATCCAGTAGTTGACCCATGGGCCCGACTACGATCGGTATTCCATTTCTGTAAGCGATCCTCACGTACGGAGGCCACTGCACAATGGACAGAACTTCGGTCGTACCTCTATGGCGGCTACGGAGGAAAACAACTGAGGAATCGATTGTACACTTTGTGGCGCTGTCGAAATAAAGGTCGTTTGCGTCTTTTCCGCAAGAGGAACAAGCACCGACTCGACTTTCTCGGTGTTTATGACATGTTCTTGCAACGTCCCTGGATGGCGAAAACCGTAGAGCCTTTCAACCGTCCTACATGTGGAGTAATGTTTCTACTGCCGAGCATGCGCAGTTATGGTATCTTAATTCATTTGCGTCATATTTTGGCTCCTATCCTCCGAAACCCGTATGCACATACAAGAATAACGACGCAGAAACTGTTCATAATATCTGGGGTCTAACGCCCCAAAATCATGATGTGATTATGAGGGACGCCGCAGTGGAGGGCTCCGGAAATTTCGACCGTCTGGTGTTCACTAACGGCACTGGCATCGCACAATTCACGGGCCTCTAACATTTCGCTTCCGTCTAAATGCGACAACCACTGCCGGGATCGAGCCCGCGACCTTCAGGTCAGCAGCCGAGCAGGATAACCGCTACACCACCGTGGCGGACAGTAAGAATTCATAAGAGCACTCGCCAGGTAATGGAGATGTTAATTAATGCCAACTTCTATGGTCACTTGTGTGTCAAAACCACAATATAATGACGAGACACACCGAATGGGGAACTCCGGACTAATTTCGACCACGTGGGTTCTTTGGCGTGCATGAATAGGGGTCATGAACCGCCCCTTGGGCTTGGTGAGAAAACATATCCTGCGGAAAACAAAACTGCTATGATCAGCTCAGCCAAATCTTCTATTCGTGCGCGGCAAGGAGAGTTTACAAGCGCAGCGCGTAGTTGCCATTTTCTCAGGTACCCTCTTTTCATACAGAGGCATGTGCCCACTCTCTTCAGAGCTGCCGGCACCTGCTGTTTTGACGTCGTACAGCAGATTGCATGCTATTGGCCAATTAAGATCGGCGTTTTAAGATCGGCGTTTGGATCAGTTGCTCTTCTTGCTATGAGGTACCACCACGTGCCGGCGCTGTGCTGCATAGACTGCGAACATTCCACAGTGAGCCACACTCTCGCACAGGAATCACAGCGGAAAGAGAGCGATCGCGTTTCACCACGGTCATGACGGTCATGACGCGCGCTGACGTAACTTCCGTGACATCCCTCCATGAGTAGCTTTCAGTGCGCTCGTAGGGACGGGAGAAAAAAAGTGCTTAAAGCGCATTAAAAACCCCCGTAACTTTACTCGTTCCTGACGGATTCGAGAAATATTGTCGGCAATTGATTCGTGCGACAGTAAGTTCCGATATTCTGAGGTCATTAAATGGTTACTTCGAAAAGCGGTTCATGACCCCTTTAAACTTCAGTACAAAAGTGGGAATGCATTTCGTCCTCGTCGAAATGCAGCCGCCGTAGCGAAAAATTCTACGCGCACCTTCATGCTTAGCAGCGTAACATCTTATCCGCTTTGCGACCACGGTATGTAACGGAGGCGTTGAATCGCAGTTGTATGGTTAGCGATGCCGTCTGGCTGATATTAAAGAACATTCACTAATGAAAGTTTTCGTTGATTCGGGCCTCTGGTTTGCTTCGTGTGCACCTCGGCTCGTGAAGAAAGTAGGGACCCTGCAGAATTCCGTTCAGTGGGTACATTGGCTAATCCTGCCTGCCACTGTCGTGCGTACCTATAATTATTTATATACTACCTATACCTAATAGTCATATTATAGACATTCGCATGGTGCCTATACTTGATAGTCACTCTTTACTTTTCATCTAGCTCTCTGCTTTACTCTATACTAATTTCTGAATGAGAACTACATGAACGCGCCTGCATCGGCGTCATCTTGCGACTGGTTGGGGGGGAAAGAAGCGGAAGGAAGAAAGAGAGCTCGCTGATCGCACCGGCGATGGCTGTTACCTGGACGGCAACCTCAACAGGAACGAAACAAGGAATGAAAAGGAGTAAGCAAAAGGTAAACTGCGGATACAAGAACACGGAAGGACGTCTCATTGCAATAGGGCCAGAAGCGAAGACGACGAGAAAATACGAAAAGACAGGGCCACGCGTTGACTGCCCACTGTAGTTTTCTTTAGCCTGAATGAGCGTTTTCGACAGACTTCAACATGATTCTTGCGCTTGCTTGCTTGCTTGCTTGCTTGCTTGCTTGCTTGCTTGCTTGCTTGCTTGCTTGCTTACTAAGTGTTTGTGCTTTCATGCGAGTAGCAGTCTGACGTCTGTGTAAAATGGTCCTGTTATTAAAAACGCCGGTTGATAGTCAGCGTAGAGTCCTGTCTTTTCGCGTGTTCTCTACGTCTTCATTTTTTTTTTTTTGTGCTCTAAAAAAAATTAGCGAAGCTTGCACAAAGCCGCGCAAGCCTTGAAACAGCGACTCTGGACGATTCTGAAGACTAGTATGGTTGCTTCTAGGTTGTTTCTAGGCCTTGGCCATAGGTGACGAAGGTTTTTTCTAGGATGTTTCTAGGTCGTTGCCAGGCTTTAGATAGGTTATGCTAGGTTGTTTCTACGTTGATTCTCAGCGCAGAGGGGTTCGAGTTAAACTACAGACAATGACAGACCCGACATGGATGTCCTGACTTCAAGAAACCAAGGAGAGACATACTAATTATGATGTACAAAATGTACGTACACCCTGTATTAGAATTCGCATGTGTTTTATATTCGGGTGCGCCGGCTTCTAAATTGCGTCCTCTTGTACTCCTGGAAAGGGAGGCCTTAAGGTTATGCCTTGGATTACCGAAATTCGTAGCCAATAATGTTCTCTACTTAGACGTAAGGTGGCCCTCTGTTTTGTGCAGATTTAGGAAAATAACGGTACAAACATTCCTGAACATTTATGACTATCCTATAAAACTAAAAGTTATTTTCATGTATCAGCCAGAGTAATTTTTTCTGCCTTGTTGGCCTAGGTTTCAGACGCCACAGGTGGGCTACGTACAAGCACTTGTTGGATCCATTTGATGTTAAACTGATCGAAGTTCCTTCCATTGGCAATAAAAGACAGAACCCTGAAATCATTTTTGATGACATATATCCGAATCATGCCAAAAATTTGCCTTACCAGATATTAGACGGTCTTCTGCAAAGGCATTTAGAGGGGATAAATATAACAAATATCATAGCTACAGATGCCTCACAATGCAAAGAAAAATCTGGCATTTGTATTTTCTCCGAGACCCTCAACTGGTCATTCTCATTAAGACTTGCCGATTTCTTATCAGTGTTTTCGACGGAATTTCTAGCGGTGATTCTGGCTTTAAGAAAGCTCAGCCCATCAACCTAAAGTGTGGCCATAATTACCGACTCTTTATCTTTGTGCTCAGCACTCCCTGCTGATAGGGATTCGCAATTATCACGTAATTTTCCATTTCTTGTTCCCACCCATGTAACTTTAATCAGATTAATCTGGGTACCGGGCCACAAAGGGATAAAAATGAATGAAATGGCGGACACTGGCGAAAGCCGCTCTCAGTGGTCCGATATTTTCAATTATTCCCACATCAGCACTCATAATTCGTGACAGATTTATAAGGCGTGCCATAATTCGAGACTCCGGTGAAACATTAATCAGTTATCTAAATGAATATCGCCACCTCTTGTTCCCTTGGCGTAGGAATTTGTGTTCAACGTGAAAAGAGGAAGACATTTTTGCAACATTACGCTGTCGAGTTCCAAACTTAAACTTCTGTATGCATAGAGCTGGTCTGCCTCCTTCCCCTCTTTGCTTGTTTTGTAGCAAGGACGAAACAATCGAGCATTATTATTGCGATAGCAATTGTATGGACACTCGCGGCTGGTTTTCGCCGTCGGCGTCGGCGTCGGCGTCATTTGCCGTATATGTATATGTATATATATAACCGGGCCCGCCCGTCGTTCGTGAGCGTGAAAAGACGCGAGGGGGGGGGGGGGGTCCCTCGAGCGACCTTCGATTTTACGAGCGGGGGGCGCGCGCGTTATCTCCCCTTCTCGGCGGCCGACAGCGGGCGGGGGGGGGGGGGGGAGGGGGCGACGTTCGATTTTACGAGCGCGGGCGCGGGCGCGCGCTTTATCTCCCCTTCTCATCTCCCCTTCTCGGCGGCCGGGCCGGCGTACCCTTCTACGTGCTGCGCTTTCAACGCGAAGAGAATTCTCTTAAACAAGCGTGCCCGCGGGCGCGCGCTTTATCTCCCCTTCTCATCTCCCCTTCTCGGCGGCCGGGCCGGCGTACCCTTCTACGTGCTGCGCTTTCAACGCGAAGAGAATTCTCATAAACAAGCGTTTTATAGAGTTGCGTGAGATCGGATCCAAAAAGAGTTAGCTGCCAGCCTCACTTCGTATAACATTACAATTTTTTGCTATCGCATTCATTGCTTCACCCTTGCGGTGAAACTGTGACTTTTTTTTTATCATGCAACCGCTACAACTTACTAAGGAAAAACATTCTCAAAGTGGCTTTTAATCGAATTAGATTAGATTTCATCATCTCTAATATTCTTTCCTTGGGAGCGTCCTCATTAGGTCACTGTCACCGGGATCTCTGTTCCGCTGTAAAGGAATTTTTAATTGAATCAGGGTGGTTTTGACATCAAATCACCAAATTAGCATCATTAATTTATTCTAACCATTCTATAATTCTTTAGTAATACCATTCATATCTGATCACTTTTTCTCTATAAAATATTCGTTTCTTGGCCAATCCCCCCAGAGTGGGTGTGAGCCATTCATACAGGCCATCATCATCATCATCATCATCATCATGAATGCCGTCAGTCGGTCTCGGATAGCTCGGGAGAAGAGACGCTGGTGTTCGGGTTATACGCGATGCGCAGTGCCTATAGGGGCGCCACTGAAAGCCGCGTAGCGGCGGCCGTCGGAATCGCAAGCGGGTCGCGTAGCAGACGCCTCCTTTCACTGCAAGCCTGACGGAAGTGCGCGCGTGCGATTTGCCGCTTGTGCGCGTCCCAAATAATTACTTTTGCGGCGATAGTGTGCGCAAAGGAGCCGCACTTTATAATAGTGGACATGTGTCCGATGTCACAGATGTGTGGGGCGACAATTTCAACATACGCGCCAAGTGTTTGCCACAGACAAGCGTCAACAAGCTTGCCTACGTAGCGGAGCTCATCGTAAGTACACCGTTTTCTTTATATCGTGCCGATCACTAATGCCTGCATGCGTTGACGCGTGAACCAAAGTTTTTTTCTCGACACAGTAGCTTCGTTTACGTGCCATGTGTTTATATAGTAGATTTTGAGGGAGCGCTATCGCACCGCCGCATGGATTTCACGAGTGCGGCCACGCGAAGGGTCAGCGTTTGTTCAACTGTGAAACCAGCACGATAAACTTGAAAAAAAATAGCTTGCGCTAGTGGCGCGAGACTGAGTCACTGCGGAGCTGGTGGTCGCCTAGCAAGAATAAAGAAAAGAAAACACGTAAGTTTGATAATCGGCTCCACTCAGGCGTACATTCTGCACTGTGCATTCTGCACAGCGAACATTCTGCACCGGTGATCGCATTCCAGTGCCATCAATAGGTAGAATGCAACCGATTTCGTGCAGCACACGTGTGATTCCACGGTGCTTTTTTAGAGGAGCCGTCACCTGCCCCATATTCTCTGGCATTGCGCTTCGCACCATTCGTTTTTCAAGAGAGCCATAGGCATCGCGTCTTATCAGTAATAACAACCTCATGTGCATTGTAGCGTCTACAATGCAGGCGAGGCGACCAAGTGTAAACGTATAGAAGCGTTTGCCTAAGACGTAGCGACATAAATGGAGAAATAAAAATTGGCCGCGTATCTGCGTGCTTCGCTGCAAATGTCGTCGAAAGACGATAGTCTTGTGCCGACTGCACTGCATGAGCGGCATGAGTACCACAATTTAATAGCTGGGCTAGCCGCTGGGCTCGTTTTTCGGACGTTTTCCGGGCGCGCTTAGACGGACGCCGGCGTTTCTCCGCTGAAATTTGGTCGTCGGTCTCTTCTCTGCGTTCTCTGATCATGTCTTGTAGAGTGGGTCGTATTTCATCAAGTGGCCATATATGTTTTGCCTTGCCTGAGACAGCGCTCTTCTACGATGAATCAGCCGCATCTGGCTGGCATTGATAAAACAGAAGAGGACGCCATCTACAGCGCTACCGGGGAACATCGGCTTGTGTTGATGTTCCCCGGTAGCGCTGTAGATGGCGCTACCGTGTAGACCACAGCCAGCCACAGCGTCGAAGTTAAATCACTGGGCGGAGACTTGTTTTGTACACAGCAGCGCCGCGTAATAAACACTAGGATCTTTATAATTACGTATCTATAGATTTTGTTTTAAAGGAACACTGTGAATAGTACTAAGGTATTGATGTTGTGCCTCAGGTATGCGTAATATTTGATTTTTAATTGCCCACGCTCACCCGTATGAACACATGCTTCTTGGTCAAGATTGGAGGTCGTAAGGCAGGTGGTTGAAGTTTGGCCAGCTAGCCGAATCGTGTGACGTGCCGACAAACAGACAAACAGACAGACAGAAAGACCAAAATTTTTCCGTTTAGGTATCCCAAGAAAGACTATCGTCTTTAAAAACATGGTAATCGTTCTAACACTGCCGTAAAGAAAGCGCGATTGCTTACCTTCTGCGTCGGACAGCCGCAATCCACCGCCTTCGCTCTCTCTCATGAAATAGCACCGGAAACCTGTAGAAGTGCGTTCCTGACGATTTTTTGTATGTGTTTGAGCAGCCGACAACGCGGCAGTTATTTTTCGACATCGCCGAAGCCCGACAGAGTCGTTAAATCACGATGAAAACACATCCATCCGTGCACTCGCGTACACGCTCGTGGGAACACTGCTCGCCCGGACCCGCCGACGCTTCCGAGCCGTGGCGGCAGATGGCGTCGTCGGCGCTTTGCGCATCGCCTATATTAAGTCTATCGTGTAACACTGTCACCAAGGCGATTCCGGGTAGCGTGGGCTGCCGTAGATGGTCAGGGTTCGCGTTGTTGTTGACAGCGAAATGAACACGTTGTCCCTCTTTCGTCTTCAGTTGTCAGGCTCCTCATTTCTCTCACTATTTCCTCTCTGTCCTTCGTATGTTTATGTACGTGTCCCTTCCCTTCTTTCTATTCACGGGCGTGTATGCCTTTTGACTATTGTTCACAGGCCAGGGTGGAGGCGTGACTGAAGCGGACCATTGCTAAACCCAACTTTCCAGGCTTTTACGCTGGCATATGCGGGGATCACAAAATAATCGACAATCTTATGGGCCCGGACGGACCGGCTTTTATAAAAAGCTTCATGGAATGTCTGTGACCTTTACTGCCTCTTTTGACCACGACTACGTGTTTGTATGGCGTCTACGCTTAATACCTTTATACACGCAAAAAAAGCAATAGATAAAAAATAAGTGCAGGGAGCCTAACGTCGTTTTCGTCTAGCTCCTCGTCTTTTTTGACGCAGCTTTGTCATTTTTAGATATCGTTGCGAACCCACCAACGCCGTCTACTTGACACGTATTTTGAAAGTGTGTACTTTTGTTCCGATTTCGCTAATAATAAAGCATGAAAATTTAGGTAATATAAAACTGCACAGATAGCTATCCGACGCAAATGCGGCGCACAAATGACGCTCGTGATGAGATTTCAAGTTTACTTACAGATACGACGGAAACCTTCAGGACATCTTGCGTGGCATTCATCTGTGGAAAAATTGAACATAACATTACAGTTTAGGTGAAATAAAGATATTTTATGTAATACACGCGCTTGCTCTCTACTCTGTCCCGAAAAAGGAGCAACCGAATGATTGGGAGCAGGAGGGGGGTATTGTGGAAATAGTAATAAATCTGCCTTCAAGTTTGGCTCTCGAGATAGGCCAACTCCCGGTGCTCACTCTCTGAGGCCGTAATTTAGATCAGTGAATTTCATGCTATACATTACTGCTCCTGTCATACACACTGCAGTGCCAACGAGGGATTCCGTTGTATTTGGGAACAATGGCGTTGCCGTGCTGTGTGATTGTAATAGCCACCATGTATATGGTTAGCGACGTGAATCCTCACAAATCCATCCAGCTGCCAAATGGATGGGTTGGCTTGGAGCCAATATGAACTATGCAATTTGACTTCCACTTCTACGGCACATAGACTCGACAAGTACATACTACGTCAAGAGCGAAAGCTGTCATCAAGGCTTCACAACGCAAGCCTATTGATGACACAACAGGCACGGTGATCTTACCCTTTAAGCGGCTACACTACTCAGACTTTGAGCATGAGGCGCCAGCTGTAATGTCACGCTGTAGCGACCACTTTCCAATACGAGATAAATGCAAAGATATTCCTATACTGAGTATTTCATGGGTACCACGTCAAAGGAGCACCACCATACGTGGTTTTATTTCTTCCGCGGCCATGTAAATGCGCTGTTCCTCGTTTTCACGCATTTTGGAGCTAGGAAATGCAACTCTATTTCCTTCAGGTTTCATACTCATCAATCGAAACTATGTTATCTTCGAACGCGCAACTTTTTCGGCCATTCAAATTGTCGATCTTCGTGAGCCGAAATTCGAAAATCAATCGCTCGGAGCCTGTCATTTCATGACTTGCAGTGTAATACACGGTAAATTCAATTTGCTCGTCCAACTCACCCTTTCAAATAAGTAGAACCAAGGGAGTCCACGAATCGTCCGAACTGCACTAGCATTTTCCTCGAGAAGCCTTATATTCCTTTTCGCGCGACATCGATTGTGTCACCCAAGAGCGGCGTTAAGAGCATTTTGCTGTTTCGACCAAATCTACATTCCCAATGGCGCTTGGCAGAATTTAGTCGGTACATAGCACGTGAGCGGTTAGAAGACCCTTACGTCGGCAAATGTATTCAACGGCTCGGTTACTGACTTTCTTGTCTGTGCCCTGTCTGTCTTATCACGATTTCTTGCCAGAACATGACCATTCTTCAGACACACAACTCATGCATCGGGAAACATCAACTGACGGACCTTGAGACGGACAGAACTGCCGTCTCAAGGTGCACTTTGGGTGGCTATTTTGGTTAGGCAGAGAGTCGTCAATTATCGAGGAGCAAGGTGGGCACTTGCCCCCCCCCCCCTCACCCTCAATCCTTTGACTCCAACAGCCATGATCCCAGGAAGGGCATACAATAAAGCTTTGTCTCTCTCCAATGTGCCGATAGATCGCTCTCTCGGCTACACCGACGACGCCCTAAAGTTCGTAAACTGCTGGACATATAACGGAACGCCAATATACTCACCGAACAAGACCCATGAAACCCGTGAAAGGTGGAAGAGGCCCTGAGAGAGGCTCTTTGTTCCAAAGCCTTTTGAAGTGTTTTAAGCGGTCAGCGGTTCATATGTGCAAGAGACGTCCACAATATTGGCGAAAATAATCAAATAAGATGAAAATAAGATGAGATCGATAGAACGGGAGTCAGTGTAGGCATATATAGAAAACTGTGCATTTTAAACTCATAAGTTGGTACTTAGAAAAAGAAGTGGTGGCCAGGATTGTAGAAATATAGATGAAGTAACACATGACTGCGATGAACAGGCAAGGTTAATGCTAGTCGCACCGCTTTTTGAATAGGGTGCTAGTAAACATCATCATCATCAGCAGCAGCAGCAGCAGCAGCAGCGCCGCGTAGCCAAGGTTTTCTTGCGGTGACGTTTAACTCGTTCTCCTAGGCCAATAACACAAGTATGGGTGGATTCTTTGACAATTCGTTGCAACGAAGCGTCTTTGTCGTTTTGCCACCGCGTTCGTCGTTGTGGTGTCCAGTTCTTTGCCCAGTGAATGAGCTGAGCGTGGCCAATACCGACATATTGAAAAGATAAAGACCACAGTTTAAATAAGACCATCTTAACTACCTGCTAATACTGGCGAGTACAGGAACCATCAGTCATGGGTTTTATCTAAAAAGCCGAAAATTATACATGAGTTTATTGGACACGAAATGATAAAACCACCTTTACCACAGGATAAAACCCTATTGCAACCCACACAATATTGGGCTCCGGGTTTATCTCAACAAATTATTCCGTGATTCATAAACGTACGTCAACGCCTTCGCATTGCACAAGATAGGACTGAGTCAGCGATCGAAACCACATTTCCTCAGCGGCGTCTCACCCGATCACCCATTGATGTACATGCAGATGTAGATGTACATCCTAAACTTCGGGCTCGCACCCCCTCTGGGGGATTGGCCAACAATCTGGTAGCTTAAAAAAGAAGTATTTAAAAACTAGAAAAAAAGGTTAATTTGTCTTTTTGTACAACAGAAAAGAATTTTTTGAATTATTCTTGTGGAAAAAAACAGGTCGGCCGAATTAATTTCTTATCGAATAAGATGGATGGATGGATGGTGGAACTTTATTATAGTCCTGAGAGACGCGACGCGCAGTGGGCTTATAAAAATTAGTAATATAGAAGAAAATTTACTCTCTGAGGGGTGCAAATAAAGTGCTTTTTTTCCTCTATCCTAGCAGAGCAAAGCTAAAAAACACCGACAGTCCATTGAATTTGTCATGCCCATAATGATGGCGACTCTATATGCATAGGGGAAAAAAAAGTCACAGTTTCGCCGCAAGGGCGAAGCAATGAATGCGATAGTAAGAAATAGGAATGTCACATGAAGATCGACGAGCAGCTGTTACTTGAAGCTTCCCGCTGAAGCACGAAGAATGATTCTCGAAAAGGACGCGTAGGTATATACAGGAGAAGCGTGAAGTAACAACTATCACAGTTGTTACGCCTATATATATATATATATATATATATATATATATATATATATATATATATATATATATATATATATATATATATATACATATATATATATGTGTGTGTGTGTGTGTGTGTGTGTTTGTGTGTGTGTGTGTGTGTGTGTGTGTGTGTGTGTGTGTGTGTGTGTGTGTGTTTGTGTGTGTGTGTGTGTGTGTTTGAGCAACGCGCCGAAAGTGTCGACAATGCAGAACCCGACGCTCTTAGATAGTTCTTCTTTTAAAGTGCGGCGCGCGTCTCCTGCAACGCGGTGGCGTCTGCCGCAAGGTGTGGGCGGTGTTCTTTTCTTTCTTTTCGTTCCACATCACGAGTGGGTACAGCAAGGGGCCCCTTTTTCGTGCGCGTCTTAAGGGCAGTTTTCTCATTCAAAGGAAACGTTAAAGCGTTGCATGATAGAAAACACGCTCAAGCTCTTGCGAGATCTGCATACCGCCAGCCGTAAATGATGTCTATAAATAGCCTGCCGTTATTAGCATGACGGCACATGCATAGCGTGTGGCTTAGTGCTACAACGCAGCATGCTGTGGAGCGAGGCGTCGCTGGTTCGAATCCCCGGCTGGGTGCCTTGGAATTTTAAATGCGAAGCATTTCTTAGCGAACTTCGGCGACTTTGAGCGTATCTATCTATCTATCTATCTATCTAGCCGCCTACGACTTTAGGCTCTCCTGGCCATATCGTTCATGGGATTTATACCAAATTTGGTATGGCATAACATGACTGTACGACTAACATGAATCACTGGTCATATCATGAAAATCATGACTAACTTGTCATGAAAAGTATGATTTACACGCCATGGCCATAGTGCTCCTGAGGCCGTTTCCATAATTTGATATATCCAAAAATTGGTACGATGCGACATTTCTGCATGACCAACATAAATGACAAGTGGTAATATGAAAATCATGACCTGCATGTCATGTACAACATGATTTACATGCCACGCTCATGGCGCGCTGACGGCCGTTTCGTTAGCTTGATACACACCAAATTTGGTATTGCGTGACGTGACTTTATGACGGTCATAAATCCCAAGTGGTAATATGGAAATCATGACATGTCATGTGCAACATGACTTGCATGCCACGCTCATGACGCTCTCGGGGCCGTTTCGCTAGCATAATATACACCAAATTTGGTATTGAGGGACGTGACTGTATGACGAGCATAAATGACAAGTGGTAATATGGAAACCATGACATGTCATGTGAAACATGACTTGCATGCTACGCTCATGGCACTACCGTGGCCGTTTCGCTAGCTTGATATACACCACATTTGGTATTGCGTCACGTGACTGTATGACGAACATAAATGCCAAGTGGTCATATGGAAATCATGACATGTCAAGAGTGACATGACTTGCATGCCACGCTCATGACACTCTCGTGGCCGTTTCGCCAGCTTGATATACACCAAATTTGGTATTGCGTCACGTGACTGTATGACGAACATAAATGCCAAGTGGTCATATGGAAATCATGACATATGTCATGAGTGACATGACTTGCATGCCACGCTCATGACACTCTCGTGGCCGTTTCGCTAGCTTGATATACACCAAATTTGGTATTGCGTCACGTGACTGTATGACGAACATAAATGCCAAGTGGTCATATGGAAATCATGACATGTCATGAGTGACATGACTTGCATGCCACGCTCATGACACTCTCGTGGCCGTTTCGCCAGCTTGATATACACGAAACTTTAAGGCGAAGGCCTTTAATGTCTCATGCTCACGTCCGCCCGTCTGGTCGCCCGTCCGTCCCACCAGCCGTGCCCTGGCACGGTCCCAAGTGGGCGCCGGGGCGCGCAAACGGACGCCGGTCGCGTTGGACTCTACAGCGCTCGCGCTTTGCTTATACGTAGCGTCGCTGGGCCCAGCGTTTCTAATCATGCAAGGAAGGAGACGCGCGCACCACGTTCCATTCTTACCGACCCCGTCTCAGTGGGTACAGGCGTTCGAGGAACACACTTTGGAATTGACAAAGTGTCTGTCAATTTAAACGCTGGAACGCGGATGGCGTCTGCATGATGCGCAGAGCGCGAGAATACGAACGCATGCGAAACGATGGCAGATTGGTCTCGCGTCTCGGTGCGATTCGAGGTAAGAAATTAAGCGAACATAAGTGGCAGGTGGTAACACGAAAATCTTGGCATGCATGTCATCTACAATGCCATTTACGTGCCACGCTCATGGTGCGCTTGCGTCCACTTCGCTAGCTTGATATACGCCAAAATTTGTATTGCGGTACGTGACTGTATAAAGAACACAAATGACAGGTCCTAACATGTAAATAATGACATGCATATTATGTACAGCATGATTTACTTCCTGCTGGCTGCTTCGCATCATATCGATTCCCACAGTGCGTGGGATCTGCCGGTTTTTTTTCTTCTGATTTATTTTTCGTTGCGCTTTTTTTATATATATACATATTTATACATATCCGGAGCATGACGGTGATGGCTACGGCAGAAATCAGCCGAGATTGTCCATATAATTGCTATCGCAATAAAAACAACGCCTGAAGAACGTCGGGAGGTTTGAGCGACATCAGGAGTTCTGGAAGAAAAACATTGGTCGTTAGTCGACGAAAAAATAGCGCTGAACGAACAGGGACACGAGAAGAGGACACAAAAAGCAAGCGCTGTGTGTCCTCTTCTCGTGTCCCTGTTCCATTCAGCGCTATTTTTTCGTCGACAGTATGTACCATAAAGTTTCATACTATAATACCTAGAGGGGTAATCTGGCGCTAGTACCTACGCGGGCTCCTTCAGCGCCGCTTGTACCACCATGGGAATGATGGGAAGTACAGGCTTCGGATCGGCTTCGGGTGGATCGCGTTCTTGAGATTCGCCACGCTAGTTTTCAGAGTGTAAAACAATGTCACATGAAGTTATTTCCAATTGAAACTTTCTTCATTCTTTTGTACATAAAGCTTACTGCTAAAATTTCCGTGGTCATGAGATGGAAGTGAAACCTGGACAAATTCAACCGCTAGGGTATGCATTGCTCTGCCATTATGTCCCAGGTTTGGCATCAGGGTATAATGAATTAATTTTTTTAGGACACTTGAAACCAAACATGCTTGTTTTGCCCTCAAAAGTACGCATTATCTATTTGTGGAAATAACAGTTACTGTATTGAGTGAGAAACACTGCACGTGTTGTCTGCTGCGATGCCAGGTGCGTCTGTCCAAGTGGCGTGCCCCCAACGCATCTCTCGTTTTGTTGTGGATAAGTCAGAGGAGCGTGACTGTGCGTCTACTTAGCTTTTGCCGTCGTTTTGCAGTCGATATGAATGAGGTTTGACGAGACGGGCTTGTAAGAAGACGTGAACCTCTGTGCGATATCCTGCACTGGCATGGAGCGCTACATCTATGCGCAGCGGTGAGTGCACAACGCTTCCCTAAAAACTGTAAAATACAACATGTAAAACTGCAACGTCGCCGCAAACCAAGATACCTAGCGGTCTTCAGCCTCTTTGAACAACAAAGGCACTGCTTGAGCGCTTTGCACAGCACCCCACTACCCAAGCTGCACGAAAAGCGAAACGGAAACTGTGGAAAAAGATACGTAGACGGTTCGCTACTTAACGCTATCCAATCCGAAGCCTGTACTTGCCATCATTCCCATGGTGGTACAAGGATCGCAGCGACAGTTTCCTCTCTAAGTTATTGTATGAAACTCTATGGTATGCACCAACAAGGCCAAATTTCAGCCGTGCTTATTAGTCAATACTCGACTGATTATTGAAGAATTTAGAAAGACATCTTTAACCTACAACTATCATCACCTCTGTGCCATCGTAACGCACGTTCATCGCGTGGAGGAGACAGAAGAAGAAGCGACGAGCCATGAGGTAGCCGTTTCTCCGGTGCACCTAGGTCGCCTACTGAAAGCAATGAAGAAGGGCTCCGAGACGGGATCCCCGACAGAGAATGACAAGGCTATTTCAACGACGCCAGCAACGGCCGACGCTTCCAACAGCAATCAGGAGCGGCCTTCGATTCCTGCCCACATGATGCGACGTCGGCGAAAGTAAGATTGCAGCGTCTGGTCCAAATTTACTACTTGCGCTGTAGGGTAGCCAACGAACAGTGTGCTTTTGTCAAGCTTGTACACAGAGTCTTGAGCCCTTGCTACGTTTAGAGCTCCTAATATATGGATATTTCGAAAAAATATCGCAATCTTATCGGCTTTTCATAACTAGCGAATCAGATAACCGATTCGACCGGCAGTGATTTCCTCCGGCTATTGATTGGTCCTTTTTTTTTTTTTTTTTTTTTTTTTTTTTTTTTTTTTTTACAGAAGGAAGCGGAGCAAGCCTGCAACGACGAAGAAGCGACGGCGCGGTGTCTCCGAAAGTTCCGACGGCTTGGGGTGCTCGATCACCGCTGAAGCCACCAAGCCTGCCGACGAGGAGACACTGACGAGAGAACTACCCGAGAAAACCCCCGTCTCGGGAAGACCCACGCCGCGTCAGCATCCTGTCACCGTCGTCACCCACCAAACGCCCGTCCGCCTTCAATAGCGTTCAGTCAAGACATCCCGCCTTCGAAAGCGCTACGCTGAGCCCACAAAGCGGTACGAAGTCCCAAGCGAGTGAACCTCCCAGGAAAGCTTCAGTGCGTGGTTCCCCGAAGGCGACACCAGCGGATGCGCGCACGCCACGAATGGCGTCCCTGGCGCTGACGAAGTCCTCCTCAAGTACGAGTGATCCTAGGACGCATCCACAGATGAGGCGGACCCAAAGTCGCGGCGCCCTGACAACGGTCACCTTCGGCAGGACTTCCTTAACAACGCTGCTACCCGACATCCCCACGTCGCCCCGAGCATCGCCCCGAACATCGCCCGGCTACGCTACTGCCCTCGGTGGTAGCCGAGCGCACGCTACAGCGACGCGATGCGGCCGGCTATCAGTCCAGCTGCCGCGCCGTGCCACTCACACCCGCGAACTAACGACAGCTGACACGGGTATCGTGCCGGGTGGCTTGCGCCGGGTGTGTCTGCAGATTTGTGCCTTGGTGTCCCTAGGCGTGCTCACGTTTCACTGGCTGGCGATGCCGCTGCTGGCACCCTCCGTGGACCACTGGTGCAGCAAGCCTAGGGAGGCGGGAAACATGAGCGACGCCCGCTGGAGGAACGCCGCCATCCCCGTGCGCAGCGACGGCCGCATCAGCCAATGCACCGTGTACGGCTTGCTGGCCCCGATTTCGATGAACGAATCCGCGGATACTGAACCTGCCATTGCGCGGGAGGAGCAGAACTGCACGGCTTGGGACTACGACCTGGCGCCCGGCGTGAAGACCATGACGAACGAATGGAACATCGTGTGCGACCGCAGGAAACAGCTCCTTGTAGCAGTCGTGTACAACAACCTCGGAGGCTTCGTGGCTATGCCGTTCGTGGGACAGATGGCCGACCGACTCGGGCGCTGGTACGACATAACGGCCATACCACTTGCTTCACGCCGCTTAGTCGAATATGGCAGCTATGGTTATTACAGCCGTCGTAGTTTTTCCAGTTGATACATTCGTACTCGGGCAAATGCGTTCAGCGCTGTAGCCATTGCTGTCGTTATGGCGTGATATTTTCGTGTAGTTGAGCTCGGACGGCAGGTTGAGATAAACGTTCAATCCTTTGCAAGATATTTGTTAAATACCGCATTCCCTAATTAGTAATGTTTATAGTCGGACGCAACTTTAGAAGTGCGGAGAGGCTTCGCCCAGACGACCGAAGCGCGGCAGCCGATCGCCTCCGCGACTAAAAATAGTCTCGCTCACGCACTCGACAATGTTCCCCGGAGGCAGGGTTGCCGGTCGTCCTGCTCATGACGTCAGTCTGCAGTGCGCGCCTAATGGTGTTGGCTTGTGTTCATCCGCATGTGAGAAGGAAGGGCCGCGGAATTCTAAAGTTGCGTTCAACTATAGCAACATAGCCAAGTTTTCTGGCGCGTGGTACGTATGCTTTCATGCAACGTATTACACGCCAACTGGAGCAGCATGTTGTGGTGTTCGCTCACACCTAAGCATGTGGTCACACACGCCTCAATCGGGCCCGAACAGGAGGGGATGAATCCTCTGTTCGGGTAATGTGTGTGCGCAGATACGAAAGTCTTTTTTTTTCACTGTGGAGCTACCTAGTAGGCTTAGGCTACACAGGGCTTAGATAATCAGCCATTCTACGTTGTCTACGTCCATGCTTCTCCTTTCTTCCGCGCAAAAAAATAGCGAAAGCAGCCTACTGTGGAGAAAGGCCTTCTCTGTTATGTCTGATGCATAGTTATACATAGTCTTTTATTTTCATTGCGATAACAATTATATGGACACTCCAGGCGCATTTTGGCCGTCGGCGTCGCCGTGACGCCGCCGTTCTGTATAAAGTTTAAATCGATAACATGGTTTGGCGCTTCGTATGTTCCATGTGAAATTGAAAGGATGCGAAGGCTGTCAACGATCGCAGCTCAAGCGGAGTGGAAACGCGAAGTATTTGAACTGGTATAGCGAATTATGGTAAAGAAAAAACGGCCGAGCAGATTGACACAAGAGGACAGATACCAGTTCAAATACGACGAACCAACTCGCCCAATCTTCAACCCTTGTGGAAACGCGAAGGCCGTATCCATAGGGTGAAAGTCGCATGGAGAGGTCTTGCAGGGGGTGTGTCTGCGTGACCGAGAGGTCACGAGCGGGTGGTTTAACGGCCCACCCATCACAAAGCGCTAAGCCATAATTAATCGTCATCCTCAGCCACAGTGTCTACAAAGTTTGAAGATGTGTCATTGCGCGTATTGCCTTACGAGCGCGTTGTGGGCGCTTAACTGGCTTAGCTACATCGTAAAATGATGTGGGCACCTCACAACTGTATTGCAGTAGGTGCACTAGGAGCGTTTGCAATGACCAATGTCGCGCGTAAAAACGTTCTCATCCTCGCGGCACGGTTGAGGTGTCTACCGAGAAGCGACGCAAGGCAAGCGAATGAAAAAGCGATGCTAACGGGGCCCGATAACGTTACCGCGTTCCACTCTTGTGATATTGTAGATTTTGTAGCTTCACTTTATGTAGATTTAGTGTCTTTCTGATGTTCTTGTTTTTGTTTTTGTTGTTTTCACCCTAACAAAGACACACATCCGCGTCGCTGTTGAGTCTTTCTCCGGTTGTGCTTATTGCTCTGTTGTCAAAAGCGTATTGGCACAGCTTGTCCGGAAAAGTGGTCATCCATCGTAACCCTTACGAAAACTGTACCTTATTTTCAATCGCATGTGAACATGAAGTCCGCTCTGTGCAACAAACGTTCAATGGAAATGCAACAAATTTTTTTATATCAACGTGTGGGCTAGCTGGTTCTGTGCTATTCAAGGCCAACAGCGGCTGTAAAACTTCGTGAACAGCTGAAGGAAGCCAGCCATTTCCACGTCGTGAAAACCATCAGACAGCGTAGCTGTAAGCACGCGAGTGTACATCTTTGGCTAGCGAGGTCACGTGGTGTCACAAATCAGCCGCTATCTATTTCAAATACGCGCGCTCACACTTGATTGGTCAAAGCGAGATCACGTGACCTGCGATTAATGTAATTGATGTAAGGGCGAATTGATTTCCCAAGATTCCGCACTGACAGTAGCCATCATCATCATTTTGTTTTATTTATTTTGTTCTCTCCCCTTTTGTCACGTGACATGCGTGACGCCTGCTACAACAACAACAACAACTACTACTACTACCACTACTACTACTACTATTACTACTACTACTAATATTACTACTACTACTGCTGCAACGAGGACGACGGCGCACAGTACACAGCTCCGCTGTAAAAATAAAAACAAGAAAGAAACACTGAGGAGCCCTAGAGCTGGCCCATCTTAATTCCGTGGCAGCGTTTGTTCCTGTCAGTACACTTGGTTTTCTTTCCCACCGGTTCGGAAGTTCGAGTTTCTTGGCTATCGAAGAACGTTTATAGCAGTTTTTGGTTAAGGTTGACCGTCGTCCCGGCGTGTACCGCGCAGGACAGTGGAAGCGGGCAGCTTGATGCTGTCGATCCTGGCGGCCGCCGCGACCGTGTCGACGACGGACTTTGCCAACTTCGTCGTAGCGCGCATGCTGCTCACGGGCTCGCTGGGCGCCGTGGCTCTGGCTATGGGCGTGGCAATGTTCGAGGCCAGCTACAGCCAACGGCAGAGGCAACTGTGCGTGTGCTTCGGGCACCTGGTCGTGTCCCTGGCGGCGCTGCTGCCCCGGCTGCTGAGCGCCATGATGGTGTTCGACCGACGCGCCGTGTGCCTGGCTGTACTGCTGTGCGCCTTCGCCATGTTCGTCATGGTGCTTGGTGGCGTCGAGGAGTCTCCACGTTGGCAGCGCGCGATGTTCGAAGCAGCCACGTCGGTCGACAGCAAGGCGCAGACGTCCAAGACGGCCGTGAACCGCTTCACAAGGGGGTGGGTGAACAATGAAACGACTTTGGCCCCTATTGAAAGGGTTTGCAGCGCAAACACGGAAGTGCTGAAGGAAAGACGTTACAGCGAGAAACGGAAGTGCTTGCAGCGCAAGCACTTCCGTTCTTGCTGTGCAAACCCTTTCAATGTGCACTTTAACCATCAACATTTAACCCCTTTAGATGGCTTGCACTGACGTCCCTGAAACAGCCGCGTTTAAACACAAACATGGTGAGACGCAAGCTTTGCCATGTCACGTTAGTAGTCTTATCAGTTCATCGCACGCTGGTTCCTTCGTAATTCATGTACAGATGCCCAATAACGTTCCATTGAAGCAGGTTAATCGCCGCGTGATTATACTGCTTTGACGTGATCTAAGCCGCCATGTTGGAACCGCGTTGTGCGTGCATGACTTCCCGTGCCAGGCATCAATAGTACCTTGACTTAGACGAGTTGGTCAATCATCATCATCAGCAGCAGCAGCAGCCTGACTACGCCCACTGCAGGGCAAAGGCCTCTCCCGTGTTCCGCCAATCAACCCGGTCCTGTGCTTTCTGCTGCCACGTTATACCTGCAAGCTTCTGAATCTCATCTGCCCACCTAATTTTCTGTCTCCCCCCTCACGCATTTGCTTTTTCTTTGAATCCAGTCAGTTACCCTTAATGACCAGCGGTTATCCTGCGGACGTGCTACGTGCCCGGCCCATGTCCATTTCTTCTTCTTGATTTCAACTATGATATCTTTAACCCCCGTTTATTCCCTGACCCACTCTGCTCTCTTTGTGTCTCTTAAGGTTACACCTGTCATTTTCCTTTGCATCGCTCGCTGCGTCGTCCTCAGTTTAAGTTGAACCCTCTTTGTAGGTCACCAAGTTTCTGTTCCGTAGATAAGCACCGGTAAGATGCAGCTGTTATATATATCCTCCTCTTGAGGGATAGTGTTAGACTATCATTAATGATTTGAGAATGCTTGCCGAATGTGCTCCATCCCATCCTTATTCTTCTAGTTATTTCACTCTCATCGTTCGGCTCCGCGGTTACTACCTGTCCTAAGTAGACGTATCCTTTACCACTTCCAGGGTCTCGCCAGCTATCGCAAAGCGCTGTTCTCTGCCGAGATTGTTCCACATTACTTTAGTTTTATGCATATTAATTTTCAGACCTACTCTTCTGCTTTCCTTATCCAGTTCAGTAATCATGAGCTGTAATTCGTCTCCTGAGTTACTCATCAATGCAATGTCATCAGCGAATCGCAGGTTACTAAGATACTCTCCATTAACTCTTATCCCTAACTGTTCCCAATCTAGGGCCCCGAAGATCTCCTGTAAACGCGCGGTGAATAGCATTGGAGAGATCGTGTCTCCCTGCCGTACGCCCTTCTTTATTGGGATTCTGTTGCTTTCTTCGGTGCGGTCCCTGCCAACGGCAAGTTGTCTTTTCGCCACTTCACTTTCTTCACACCTATATCACAATTATTACAATACACTTAAAATAGTACAATTAACGTCCCCTATACTTTCCTTGGCTTCATTATCTGATGGTTTCATTAAGGTTGAGTAAAAAAATGAATGGGCCCTCAACACATCTCTTCCTTCATTCAAATTGTACATGCCAATGTCATGTTGTACCCTCTCACCTCCTCCTTAACCTCTTCCTCGCCCTTACATCAGACCTCCTCCCCCCTCACTTCCTTCATCATCCCCTTACTAGACTATACTGTAATACATTATCCTATGTTTTACCATCTGCCCTCCTCCTTTCCTTCCTCCTCACCTTCACATCACTCCTCAATATCACTTCTCTTTCCCACCCCCCTCTCTATACTACACACGGCTATGCTATGTGTCACTCTCCCCCTCCTTTCTTTCGTCCTCCCACTCATATCACTCTTCACCCTCACCTCTCTTTCCGACCCACCGTGTTATACCGTACTGTGCAAGGCTATGCTATGAGAGGAGCTGCTTGACGCACCCGCTTTCTATGGCGCATACCCGTGGAGTATTGGGGGTACGACGCACGGCGAAACTCCAAACTTAAAGCTCCGTTGTTAAGAGTCAAATGACTCTCAACGAGTAGGAACCGAGCTCAGAGAGTCAGCACCCTTTCCACCTCTACCTCTCTCGCAGGGTGAGCAGCATACTGGCGCGCAAGTATTCGAAGGTGACGGGTAAGGTGCGCTGCCGCAAACAGCCCACGGTGAGCAGCGTGGGCCTGCTGTTCGACCAGGCACTCCGGACCCGCACCTTGGCGTTGGCATTCATGCTGTTCGCGCTACTCAACAGCCTCCCGGCGCTTGCCGACGAAGATGCGCTCAGCATGGAACGCCTGAACGACGTGACGAGGCCCATGCTGCGCGTCTGCAGCATCGTGGCGGCCGACCAGCTGCTGCGCGAGTGCACGCGGCGCGAGGCCCTGCTCCTGGCACTGCCCTGCGTCTGCCTGCTCGTCTGCGCCGAGGCGGTGGCCGAGGCCACGGCCGCACAATCCACGCTGCCGCTGATCAGGTGAGGCGCGACTGCATGCAGCATGCAAAACTACGTGCTTCCCAGCTATGCCGACGTCACTGAAGGCACTGAGACGTGCCGCAAATGGCGCCTGATGTACCTGTTTATTTAGAACAACAAACTGAGAATTCCCTGTTCTTGCACCCTGTGACATCAAGTGAGGTATTAACTATAAATAAAAGCTTGAATAATAGTAGTAGCAGTGACATAGACGGTGTCCAGATACGACCAGTGAAATTTGTTGCAGATATCCTAGTGCCTATTCTTGTTCATATATACAATCTTTGTTTGGATACTTCCGTGTTTCCCAGTAAAATGCAAATTGCAAAAGTAGTAATGTTGTATAAAAAGGGTGATCATAATGAATTTGGAAATTACAGACCTATTTCTGTTTTGACAATTTTCTCAAAAGTCTTAGAGAAGCTAGTACATAAGAGAATCATAAATTTCATTGAAAAAAAACAAACTGCTCACGGAGTGCCAATTCGGTTTCCGTAAAAACAAATCCACAGAGCTGGCATTGCTTCAACAGAAAGAGTATATTTTAACGCAGTTCGAAAAGAAACTAATCATGGTTGGGGTGTTCGTTGATTATACCAAAGCATTCGACTTAGTTAATCATGAAATTCTAATAAAGAAGCTTAGTTGTTATGGCATACGGGGTTGTGTACTTGAACTAATAAGGTCATATCTAAGCAACCGGCAACAAATAGTCGAAATCGATAAATCACGCTCAAAGGCTCTGAGAGTACCCTGCGGAGTTCCGCAGGGGAGCATATTGGGTCCTCTGTTGTTCATTTTATATGTTAATGATGTTGTATGTATCAATTCTAGTGCAAAGTTCATTGTATATGCCGACGACACCAGCATTTTCTTTTCTGGTAACAATATCCATGATCTCATAGGCATCTGTAATGACACATTACAAAAATTAGCAGCATGGTCATTAACCAATGGCATGAAAATTAATGAAAGTAAAACAAAGGCTGTTATTTTCAGAGCAATGAATAAAGAATTACCCCCCCCCCCCCCCATGCAAATATAGTTTTAAATGGTCGCAGCATTGAAATCGTTGATAATTTTAAGAGTTTAGGAGTGGTATTTTCTGCAAGCATGTCCTGGGATAGCCATGTCAAGGCAGTCACCAAAAAGTGTGCTGGCATAACAGGAATAGTTGGTCGCCTCAAACACCTTCTCTCCACGAGGGTGAAATTAATTATTTACAATTCATTGTTCTCCTCTTACTTAAACTACTGTATACTTGTCTGGGGCACAACGACATTTTCTAACCTGCAAAAAATACATAAAATGCAAAAAAGTTCATGCGGTTTACTTATAATGTGCCTTTTGGGACACCAACTTCTGACTCGTTTATCGATGCTCACATTATCACCATTCATCAGCTGTATCGTTATAGACTAAGTGTCCGTTTTAAATTTGAAATTAAAGAGAACTTAGAGTGCTTAAAGGAGCCCTGACATCAAATTTACGCATGTGGATTTTTTTTGCATCCGCGAGTAGCTATCGACCCCCCAAGTAACGATTCTCGACTCAAAATGCAGCGGAGGGACGAATAAGTACCGTAATGTTGATAAATATATCCGGTATCGAACGCGATTCAAAACGGGAGGAAAACCCGCCAAATTGTAGTGCTGGTAGCGCTACCTCGCGGCCACGTCGGGGCCGCTCCCCAGCTGATCCCGCTGCCACAAAAAAAGGTGACGTCACGTCCAGCTGACATCGCTGACATTTCGTCTGCTAGGAGCGGCAGGCTCGCGATCCTGCGTTAAAAGCAATGTATTTATCAACCTCGGCCGTACTGCCGGAGCACAGGAACACCAACTACGCACCTCATGTCGCGGACGTTTGGCGAGTGAATCACTGCTTTCAGCTGCAGTAGGGCACACGTATACGGTGGGAATAGCCCCGGCCTGGAGACTGGGCCTCGTATCAAACGAGAGACCGAACTGTTTCGCCAACACAGGATTCATCGTGTAGCAGCCCGCGTCAAAGTGAAGCGAGCAAATGCGGCTGCTGTTCACAGGCGTCCAGTCCCTCGGTCCAACGGCGCGCCGAACGAAGTCAACCCACTGGCTGCGTTGAGGTTCGAGGCTCGGAAATGCATGAAAGGACACGCACTTTCCGCTTTTTCCGCGCCTCGACGGGCAGGTTCGCACTACGCAGCGGCTCCCCGACATCCTGGCACGTACTGTGTCGCTCCGAGTGATCGCACTCGCGCACGACAAATCAGTCGATGCGACACGATGTACCGCACGCACAGATCAACACAGCAAGAAGAGCCACTACTGAGACCACGCCGGGCGTCGGCGCCACAATAAACACACTCAGACCGTCGACGTCATTGTTACTAGCGTATCACTAGCGTACGTCATAGGTGTGATTCTATCACGTGTTCTATCACACCTCACACGTTGCACTAGTGTCTATGTCGCAGGGCATCCAGTTTTCCGTTGAGCGTTCATACGCTGTTTGCCTGGTTTGCCCTCGAAATAAAATAACTTCCACGCGACGGACGGCATTCAAATTTGGCCAAGACGACCTATGCATACCGAGCAATCGAATGAAGGACACATCTCGACTTTGAAATTTGATGTCAGTGCTCCTTTAAGAGAGATTGCTTGCCTGGAGAAGAAAAAACAGTTATGCGACACGAAAAGGGGAGGCATGGATGGTACCGGCCGCGCGTTTAAACTCTTCAATGCAGCGCTTGTGCCATACCTTGCCGCCCCTTCTCAATCATTACACATTAACTAATTTTGATCTGTTTTGTTGTCCATCAGGCAAGTTACGCTTGAAATTTGTAAACGCTCTTGGTTACTTATATCTATATATTCGTTTATTCTATTTTTTTTATTTTTTTTTATTTATTTTTTTTTTTTGCGCTTGTTGCTCTTCTCATGTTCAAACCTTTGTTTCGAAGTAATGTACCGTTTTTACAATGATGTAACTTTTCTTTCTGATTTCTTTATAAATTGTATGTAACTGTCGCTGTGCTGCCGTGAGCCCTTGTAATGGGGGTGGCGGGCTCGTCAAGCTGTCGGAAGACAGCTTTTATTCGCCGCTCTTCTGTCTGTTTGTAAATGGACACAAATAAAGTTGATTGATTGATTGATCCTTTCCTCAGTCACTTCCTCTCGAAACTGTAATGCATTTCAGAGCACGCGCAAACGCCTCAAGCGAAGTCTTATGGTACGGCCACGCAAGTTAGGGTAAGTACTCACTAGCGGCAAAAACGCGAGCGACGCGCCGCGTGCGGCAAGCGTGCTCGCGGTAGTCGCGTGCGTTCGTGGTTCCATTCTCGTTTTACGCTACAAGGCAGTGATACCTAGAGTCTCGAGTTGTATAAGACTTCAAGAATTGCTGCCGCGCCGCGTAAAACGCGAATGGGAACGGGAACGCACGCGCCTGCCGCGAGCGCGCTTGCCGCACGCGGCGTGTCGCGCGCGTTTTTGCCGCTAGTGAGTACGTACCCTAACAAAAGCGAAAGCGTCATGCCGCGCGTGGCAAGTTTCCCCGTGCCAGATCCTTGCCACGAAGGACACCTTGGCAAGCGTCGCGCCGCGCTGAAGCGCGCTGAGACTTGCCTCGTTTATCGAATCAATTGCGTCCCATAACTATTGGTTTTATGTGTGCGTTAAACCAAAAGCATTCAAGCTCTTCGCTCGGGAGCGTAAAAAATTGGCCGCGTATCTGCGTGCTTCGCTGCAAATGTCGTCGAAAGACGATAGTCTTGTGCCGACCGTACTGCATGAGTACCACAATGTAATACCTGGGCTAGCCGCCGGGCTCGTTTTTCGGACGGTTCCCGGGCACGCTTGAGACGGACGCCGGCGCTTCTCCGCTGAAATTTGGTCGTCGGTCTTTTCTCTGCGTTCTCTGATCATGTCTTGTTGAGTGGATCGTATTTCATCAAGCGGCCATATATGTTTTGCCTTGCCTGAGACAGCGCTTTTCTACGTTGAATCAGCCGCATCTGGCTGGCATTGATAAAACAGAAGAGGACGCCATCTGCAGCGCTATCGGGGAACATCGGCTTGTGTTGAACTATGCTGCTGCCAGGTGGCAGCACTACAGCGTCGAAGTTAAATCACTGGTCGGAGACTTGTTTTATACACAGCGGCGCATTTTCAGCGCCGCGTAATAAACACTAGGATCTTTATAATTACGTATCTATAGATTTTGTTTTAAAGGAACACTTTGAATAGTACTAAGGTATTGATGATGTTCCTCAGATATGCGTAATATTTGATTTTTAATTGCCCCCCGCTCACCCGTATGAACACATGCTCCTCGGTAAAGATTGGAGGTCGTAAGGCAGGGGCTTAAACTTTGGCCAGCTAGCTGAATCGTGCGACGTGCCGACAAACAGAGAAACAGACCAAAATTTCTCCGTTTAGGTATCCCAAGAAAGACTATCGTCTTTAAAACTACCCTATGTGGTTTCGCATTTCTTACGAATTGTTCGCCTCAGAGGCGTCGTTTTTTGCTGTTACGCCCGGGCTAATACAACAGGCTCCGATCTAAATTATGGAAAGGATGGCCAGAAAATATTGCCGCAAATGCACAGCGATCAATGCCATCAATAGAGCAGCCCACTGGTACGATACCGTTTAACTATCGTAGGAGAGACAAGAGGTGCGCAGAGTGCACGAACTTGAAAACTCAGTGAACAGGTAAACGTTCATTGAGGACAGCGCTAACGTAAGAGACGAATCGTGAGCGCTTCTTCTGCTTCAATTTTTCTTTAGTTGGTCTTGCTTTCGTTATATCCAACATGAACTCACGGTTTGCGATTCGGCGAGCTTTCTCTAAGAACTTCCAGGCTTATTCAATACTTTTGAAGGACCCTGGTACAGTGTCGGGTACCAGCTGTCTCGATCTTGTGGATGTATCGGGTCCACCTTGTCAGACCAACCCTGCGAGAGTTTATCACACATTGTGCGTCTGTGGCTCTCTCATCAAACGCAAAAAAAAAAAATCTTAACTGATCCCAGGCTGATCTTCGACGTTATTACGCTTATCGTACAAGCAACGTAACGACTCACGGTGTTGTAGAATACACTTTGTATTCCAAGTCCGCAGCAGGGCAAGTAGGCTATTAGTACTTCTCATAAGCGTGTGCAGGGTTCCACTTCAAGGGGAGGGGGGGGGGGGGGGCGAACGTTTATCGCAGCGTCCCCCCCTCCCTGTTATGTCAATGTATGGGGCTGGCTTTGCGCCCCCCCCCCCCTCTCGCCCCCCACTGCCCCCCTTCCCCCCGTGCGCACGCCTATGGTACTACTATAATTGTGGCTTGGCTAATGCCATGCAGTCGTGGCGTGCCTGCTGCCTTTGTTGCACAGAAAGGAGAGCAGCACTAGCCTCGCCATCATCATCAACTTCTTCAGCCTGATTGCGCCCACTGCAGGGCAAAGGCCTCGCCCATGTTCCGCCAATCATACCGGTCCTGTGCTTTCTGCATGCCACGTTATACCGGCAAACTTCTTAATCTCATTTGCCCACCTAATTTTCTGTCTCCCCCCTCACGCGTTTGCCTTCTCTTGGAATCCAGTCAGTTACCCTTAATGACCAGCGGTTATCCTGCCGACGTGCTACGTGCCCGGCCCATGTCCATTTCTTCTTTTTTGATTTCAACTATGATATCCTTAACCCCCCGTTCGACTCGCCATAATTATGGTTTATGTTAACTCGCAAGTCGATCATATTTTGCCCGCTTTTTTCAGGCATATGGCTCACTGCTATAGAGCACACTCCACAGCCTAGTGTTGCCGCGCTCTATAAGCAAGTATACGTGGTGTATTCGGAGTACAGAGGCGAATTGAAAAATATAGCTACGTGAGTTCCACAGTACTGTAAAAATAACTACGGATGCATTAGTGGACGTTATATGGCGTAACTGTAACCAAAAAAAAATTAACACCATCTTCCCAAAGTGAACCCTGATTGGATGCGAAGCAGCAGCGTTGCGCACGGGTTGAACGGCGCTAACGCGCCAGCTCCGGTCCAGCGCCCGTGTCCACTCTGAAGAAACAAGACCTACGCCAGCCATCGCTTCAAACGAATCTTCCAGCGCTCACCGCAGCAACTGCGTTAGCGCCGTTCAACCGTGACGCCCCCCCGTGCGCTACGCTGCTGCTTCGCATTCCATCAGGGTTCCCTTTGGGAAGATGGTGTTAATTTTTTGCGCTTGAACCGACGAGTCGGCGGTGTAGCGAGCGGCGGTAGCGGCAGGTGTTGCGGGCGAACGGACGAGGCGGCAGCTGCGGGCGCTGCGGCAAGCGCGCGGCAGGCGAGGGAGAGATTGACGTCAGCGAGTACTGCGAGGGGAGCGTGACGTCAACGCCGTGGCCTACTTGGCACCGCTCCAACACCTGCGGCGAAGGGAGCGCGTTGCGGCGCGTTCGTACGGACGCACGGAGGGACAGCGTTACACAGGCTAGTCAAAGAGCTGCTTCGCATCTAATAACATCATAGTTCTCTTCGTAAATGGCAAAGACGCGACTATGAAATATTCAGCCAAGATGGTCCACCAACCACAATGAGTGGTGTGCATTCGAATTGTGCCGCAGTCGCACCAGAGTGGGGAAGGGTGTGTCTACAGCTCTCGCCAGACGACTGCCTGGCGTCGTTTCAGCTTGGGATGAGGTGGGGGCAACATCCACCTGCCTAACTGGTAGTGCTTGGTTATGTCTTTGTACCTGACTAAGCGTTCTCGCATGTTTTGAACCAGGAGGCTCGAACTCGACTAGGCGGCCTCCGACTCTGCGCGGTGAGCCTCGCGCATAGCGGTGTGCCACTTCGTTTCGATTAGTCGTGCCCTCGTCGGTGGTGGTGGCGACGCGAGCTGGGAACCATATGATCGCGGTGCTATTGAAGTGCTGTCAACCAGCCTTCCTTAGGATCCAGAAAGCTTCGGGGGAAATGCGCGCCCGCGCGTAGTTACGAACTGCGGATTGTGAGTCGCTAAGAACTGCCTCGCAGATGGGATCGGTAAGCGCAAGCACAATCGCAACCTCTTCCGCTGTGTCTGGGAATTTCGTGGTGACACTACACGCGGGCGTAAGCCGGGAGTTAACATATATGACTACCGCCGTGAACCGGTGTTTGTGTGCGTATTCTGCCGCGTCCACCAAGCGCGCAGTCCCCTCCCCACCGAAGGAGCGCAGCAGTGCCTTAGCATGAGCCTGGCGTCGGCCCCTGTTATATTCGGGGTGCATATTTCGAGGAATAGGGGCAACTATCAGCGTGTCGTCGATGTCGCGTGGAATGGCCTGTTTCTAACCGCGTTGGACGTAGTAATGGAGGCCGAGTTTCTGCAGTATGTACCGACCCGTGGCTGTCAGGGACATACGTTCGAGTTGCGAGACTCTTCGCGCTTCCACTATCTCCTAAAGCGTGTTGTACACCCCCAGCTGTAGCCGACGAGTCGTGCTCGTGGACTCTGGTAGGCCAAGGGCGACCTTGTAGGTCTTGCGTTTAAGGGTGTTGAATTTTTCCCTATCGGTGACAGTCCGGTTGTGGCAGGCAGCCGCCTAAGTAATGTGACTGATTGCGAATGAGTGCATAAGGCGCATGACGCTGTCCTCCTTCATTCCTGTGTGCTTGTTTGTGATTCGTTTGATCAGGCGGGTAGTTGCTGTAACCTTGCCTTCGATCTTGCGGGTAGTTTCACCGTCTGACCCGTTGGCAGCTATATGCATGCCAAGGATGCTTATCTTTGGAACTCGGGGAATGCAGGAGTTGTCTTGCGTATACGACTGTATTTTCTCACATTGGCGCGATTCACCGATAGGCTTGGACCGGCGGCGGGGGGCAATAGATTAGCAGCTCCGAAATAAGCGATTGAGCGGAGCGTGGAGGGGCGTCCGCTTGGTTTCACCGTCGTTTTGCAGCTCCGACAAGAGGCGCTCGTCAAAAATGCGAAATCTACGCAGTTCCTTGCACTGTCTCGGGATGCTTCATCTGCGCGGGGCTGAGCGTAAGCGACGCTCCGCTAAAATGGAGTCGTATTAACAATACAGGGAGCTGCTCGTCAATTCCATCCTGGCCAACCTGACGATGGTGTGCGTGTACTGCCTCGAGTTGTACCCGACCTCGGCCAGGGCCACGGGTCTGGGAAGCGTGTACTTCGCCGGCGGCGTCTGCGCCACGGCGTCGCCACTGCTGCTCGAACTGCGGCTGGAGCGACGGCTTCTGCAGATCAGCACCGTGCCGCTCACGGTGGCCGCCATGTTTGTGGTGACGCTGCTGCCAGAGACCAAGGACACGCCGCTGCCCGAGACGCTGTGCGACCTCGATGAGCCCTCCAGGCGACTCGGCTCCACCGAGGCCGACGAAATGCTGCCCGAAGCTGACGTAAGTCTTCATTTCGAATGAAGAAACAGTGCTATAGAAGACGAGGGGACACGCATCTGTGTCCATCTTGATCGTCTTGTTCTCGAGCTGTTTCTTCGTTCAAAATAAGTATGTAACAACCAGCACAATTCAAGACGCGTAGAAGAAACTGTACAGCGCAGTCTGCAGTTGGGTATAGTGTCCAGAAGGGTAGGTAATTTTGGCGTGTTGGTTGAGATATGTGGTTGTCCGCCGCGGCGGATCAGTGGATACCATAGGCTAGCGCAGGGTTCCCCTTCAGCAGGGGCGAAGGCTCGTCGCAGCGCCCCCCTTCCCTATTAAGTCAATGTATGGGGCAGACTTTGCGCCACCCCCCCCCCCCCCCTTCCTAGGTGATTATGGGGGGCTGCCGCCCCCTCTGCCCCCCCCCTCGTGTGCACGCCTATGGTGGTTACGGAGCTCAGCTGCTTACCCGAAAGTTGTGGGTTCGATCCCAGCCGCGGCGGTCGCGTTTCGGTGTAATAATTGATGGAGCGCACGCTAAAAACAAGGACAAAAGAAAGACACATTCGACACAAACACAGCGTTGTGTTTGTGTCGAATGTGTATTTCTTTTGTCCTTGTCTTTAGCGTGCGCTCCATCAATTATCAACAAGCCCAAATTGTCACCCTCATCGCATTTCAGTGGAGGCGAAATGGTAAAGGCCCGCGTCCTAGAGATGTCACCGCACGTTAAAGAACACTAGATGGTCGAAATTTCCGGAGCCCTCCACTACGGCGCGCCTCATAATCATATGGTGGTTTTGGCTCGTGAAACTCCAGCTATTATTATGATTATTTTTACATTCGTGTTTGGGAGCAGCGCAGGGGGACAAAGAAAAAGAGCAAAACTACATGGCGCCAAACTAGCGACCGGAAGTTTGTTGCAGAAGGAAATTATGAGAAAACAGTGCGCACATCGACCAATTTTTTTTTGTCATCACAATGAAGTGGCAGAAATAGTGTTCCCTTACTCTCCTCCACTCCCCCCCCCACCCACCCCCCCACCAACCCCCTCCCCCCCACCCCCCACCCCCCTCCATTTTCGCTGCATCTGGCCCTAGTGAGGTCGTTGCTGCACGGTATTTTCCGGTGCGATGCGATTAACATTGCTCTTGAAAACAGAGTTCGTGCGCGAATACAGAGCAAGTGTAGGAGCACAAGCAATGCATTGGGCCGAGGCTTGCTAGTTGTGCAATGATCCTTTTCACGCTTTATTATTGGCATGGCTATTATAAGAACACTAGAGGCGCATTTTTGCCGTTGCCGCCATGTGCCGTATAAAGTCCAAATTGATAAAATCACCCCACGCGTCGTATGTTATGTGCAAGCGAAAGCTTGCGGAGGCTGCAGGGGTGCGTGGCTCAAGCTGAGATTAAACTTGCCGGCCGGCTCCGTCGGCTGAAGGAGCAGGAAGGGGGGCTGCGTCGCTCGGGCAGCAGCCCCCTTGATCAGCAGACGGCTCTTACCCTTGTTCTTGCTGTGTGCTCACTGCTTACTTCACGCTGAGGCGACAGACAGCAGGAAAACCGCTTCGCTCACTGGAGCGGCCGTATTCCCTTACGCCAGCGTTTTGTAGAGTTAGCCAGATCGTATCATAAGAGTTAGCTGTTAGCCTTACTTCGTATAGCATTCCAATTTGTTGCTATCGCAATGATTGCTGTGCCCTTGCGACGAAACTGTAATTTATTTATTGATTTATTATCTATTTATCTAACGGAATTTTAGACCAGCTCGCCATGAGGTCCCGGTTTCTGGCATTTTCTGCTTGGGTCTAATAAACTACTTACTGGTGGACTACTAATGAAACCACACTTTAATGAAATTGGAAACTCGACTAGGCATGTTTAGAGAACTCCTGCGGCTGCCTAAAGGGCTCAAGCACGCGGAAAGATTTGTGAAGTCCCCCAGAAGTAATGGCACCCGGATTTTGGCGCGAAACTTAAGAAACAAAGTTTTGACCCAGATTTCCCATGACCTGCAATGACTCAAAAATATCGAGAACGGAAGAATGTTTTCAGGAGCCTGCAATAATTATGAGTTACCTTTAATGTGACTTGTAATGAAACGCCGACGCCTACGGCTATAAGGGCCGGCAGCTGCACTTTAATGCTAAGCTGAGCTTAAGTAAAATTGCTCCAACATTCATAGAAGTCGCGGAGTTTCATAAAAACGTTCTTAGGGGGCAGTGTGGTGCTAGTCAGTAGAAAGCCTCTAATACATAGTGGTCCTGCTGTAACTGCAATTATGGGCATTTCCCATGTCTGGCAATTAGGCTTGTCTTAATTGTTTCTGATACAAACAGTAGAGCAATTTCACAAAGTGTTCAATAAAAAAATAGAAACACACGTGCGATAGCGTACCACCTGGGCTTCTTTAGCGTGCACCTAAAACTAAGCACACGGGCCTCAAGCATTTTCGCCTCCATCGAAATGCGACCGCCGCGCCCAGGATTCGTACCCTTGGGTGTCTCGTACGTGTGCCTTGTCCGCGCTGCAGCTCTATTAATTGCTGATTTATTACAAACAAGCTTACGTCGCCAATTTCATTTATCATGGCGTCGCATGGCTGCTTTCTGTTTACAGAGCTCGACCGACGCGCCGTACCGCAGTATCCAGCCGCAGCCTGACCAGGCACCGACCGTACAACATTACAGCTCCATCTCCAGCGCGCACATGTTCTTCGAGTGAAAGAGCACGGCTCCGGACACGCACACGACGTCGCAAGCCGTGAACACGCGCATAAGTTTGTAGCCAAGCCAAGCCTTATGTGTCCAGCGACGACGTTGCGCCTCCACAAAATACATCGACCCCTGTGGTGGCGTCGGCAATTAGAGACGGCGGCGTTGACGCTAAGTGCTTTGCGTAGTTGACCAGACATTTCTCGTGAAACACGCGGCTTCATTTTCCATGTAAGCCCGAGTTGTTACGAAGCGCTTCTGTCCTTCGAGTTTTTCCATGAATGTGACTGTATAGTGTGTGCGTGCACAAACTGTTTCACGGTCGTTGGCCTGTTTTTATATTTCGTGCAATAGCGAATTGAAAGTTCGCCTAGAAGACTTTGTGTGCTGCTATTGTGGTGATCTTTGAGACAGAACACATGAAGGTCGGCACTTCATGGTGTGCTGTAGGCGCAGTGCGAATATCCGATTAGCGAGCGGACTGCGTTGTACAATCTGTTTCACACTTAGGGGAAATCTCGGAGCGCGTGACATTGCGGTGCGGCGAGAGATGCAGTCGCGCGCCGGCAGCAGCTCGCGCGTGCGCAGACGCTTGAGGAGCGTTTTGTTGAACCGCGTCGTCTACTACGGCGGCACGCGACTGCAGCGCTGGCCGCATCTTCTTTTAAGTGTGAAACAGAGTGTATATGAACTGTATTTCGCGACAAGATTGCATTCAACCTTAGCTCCTGAAGGGCTATCGGGGCGCGTCTGAAAGCCTATTGCAAAAAAATAAGGCAGATCCACTTACCTTGGGAATCGATGTTATGCGAGGCATGATGCACTCTATAGTGCTGAGTCATTGCGAATCACGCTTAGCAAATCGTGCAGAGAGTGCAGCAAAATATAGCGCAAGACTAAACCAATAGATGCTTCACAGTGAAGTGCCACTTGTTGAGTGAACTAAACTTGTGCGTACAACATCTACGTAACAGCACTCAAACGAGCAAAAGGAAAACAAATTTCGAGTGGAAAGCAGAACAGTCCCAGCCGCTTATTGCATACAAAATTATCTACAGGAATACCGTGCCCTGCATTCAATTTCTATAATTTCCTCTCAGTTTTTTTTTTTTTTTTCTTTGGGCCACTCACCACATTTCCAAAAACTACAATCGCAGAGGCATGCTACACAAACATGCGCGCGCGCATTGCTCATCTTAAGACTACTTTGACCTATGCTAATGACGACTCCCGTGCAGGGAGTGGGTGGTGCATTCGGCGACATAATGGTAAGCGCATACCACTGAGAAGTCTCACGTCACTAGATCGCATCGTTCGCGCATCTGAGTTCAGCTTCTCTCTCCATACATTTCACCCATTGTAACACGGAAGGCCCTATATTGCTCATTATTTTGTCATTGCACTGTGTACGCTGTAGCGGTGATGCGCACCGCGGGAAAATGTATACGTTGCTCACGGAATGTAAAGCTGGCTTTTTCACAAAATCGTTCAGAATGCGGAGAAGCCCGCATCTGAAATTCCGCTTGTCTAGTGCTAGGCAGCAATACACTAACGTGCGAATCCACAACTGATGAGGTTTTTACCCAACAATAATGCTACTTTAAACTGCATTTACAGCTCGTGCTTTACTAGAATGAATTCTAAAAAGGCGAATAGCATTAGCTGCTTCTTATAGTGGTGTGCGAGAACAACATTAATATGTACTGAAGGGTTAGGCATGAACCTGGCCCCAGCTGTCGAAGACAGCACAAGAACGTTAACGCCGCCGACTGCGACGAAAGGTCCTACCGCAACTCACTGTCGCCAGTGGCCTATATAGATTGCTCTCATATGTGTTTCTACGTCTATAAACAAGGTATTGCGAGAGAAAAAAAGAAAAAGGGGGGGGGGGGGGGGGGGGAGAAGTTTACACTAGCCTTGTAAAACTTAAACAGCGAAGCTGGTCAATCTTAGGTGCTTAACGTGGCCTTCTTGGCTGGTGCTACGTTTTTCCTTGGCGTAGACAGAGTAGAGTCGAACCACAGCCTGTCACAGGCCATGCAATAACGTCCAAACTCCAGCGTCAGAAATTAACGTGCAAAGCTGGCTGTGGCAGCCTCTGTAGAAGTGGGGGGCCTTTCGTCACTCGTACTCGGCTCGCGCCACGCGCCACCACTACTCGGTTCGTGCACGAGTAACTCGGCTGATTGGGGAAAATAACTAAGGAATAAAACAAACAACACATTGGCTAAGCTCAACTGGGATACCCTATATGAATTATCAGTAGCTCTTCTCTGCCCTGTTGTGTCTCAAGGCACCATTTAACCTTCTGGCAAATGGTAATGATTTAGCAGCCCCAAAGGGGGGCCCTAACTCCATATCTAAGATTTTGAAGCACGCGCCGAGTATAGCAGTTCTGCAAGATTGCTCACATTCGGCTTTACAAAAAAAAAAAAAAAAACTCCTCGATGTTTTGCTAAAAAATAATTGTCATGCTAATCATATGTTCAAGTTGCGAAATTTATGCATGCGCGTTTGGGCAAATATCATAATTGAAATGCACACTTCTTGCGATCGTTCTTTTTATTCCTTCGAAACGTTTCTTTCTTTATGCAGGTGAGCGTAGGCGTGCATGTGTGTGTTTTTTACAACACTTGCATGACTAATAGGCAATTCGGGTGGGGTGGGGGGGGGGGGGGGGGGGGCGCTTGTAAATAACAGCCGTCAGTGACCTAAGAGGCTATCGCATTTCATGAGTGATGACAGATGCAAGGTATACAAGCATGCAAAGCCGAATTGGGGTGAAAATATGATCAAGCGATATGTAGGGGTGATAGCATCGACGTACGAGAGAATGTTGATTCTTTGGACTAGTATTCTCATTGCGTTAGCAACAGCACCATCAGCTTATGTGCAGCCGTGAAATTAGGCTGACCGGAAAGAGCGGCGAAGCAGGGTAGGGGCGGAGGCGGTGACGTGGGGCCTGCAAGTAAATATACATAAATAAATGCCAATAAATTATGTACAGCCGCGGCCACGTCTGTGTAGAGCACGCGAGTAGCCGGTTTTTGCTCTGCGGGGCGACACCTTGAGGCAGTTTCGGGGTCTGACGTGGTCAGCCCGACTACTAGGCCCCGCATGCTCCTGACACACCACGTGAGAGCCCCAAACTGCCTCAAGGTGTCGCCCCGCAGAGCAAAAACCGGCTGCTCGCGCGCTCTACACAGACGTGGCCGAGGCTGTACGTTCACTTGTACGGTACGGTCCACTGTTAGAGGGAACACGCGAGCTCGTGGCCGGCGGGCCTGACGGCGCTAACTGGCGGGGAGATTTGTAAATGCGGCGCATGCGCATAGAATCGCATCGGTGGCGCGCGCCCAGTTTCCTCTGTTACTTCTCCGCCTGTGCGTATGAAAGCGTTGGAAAGCGCTTCCGTATTTTTGTGGTGCAATTTATCTAGCTGACACTCTGCCTGCTGCTCATCGGATTTCCAGCAAGCACAAAAGATGTATGGTTTTATTTATTGCTGCAGTTTTTCGCAAGCGTTCACCATTAAGCCCGTCATATTTTTCAGATACTGCTCGCTGCAACTGGCCGCTTTTGATAACAGATAAGGTTATCGAAGTCTGATGCAGCCAACATTCTAAGTTCACCCTTCCGACCATGAAATATCGGCTTATTAAAGAAGCAGAAGGCCGAGTTTGTATCGGTTGACTTACAGTGCGAAAATTAAAAGCGCGAAGGGCCATGGCTCGCTAGCGCACGCCGAGTGCATGGGCAGAGAAGTAGCAGACGACGCGGGGCACACACCACCTTGGTGAACCAATGCGCATGCGCCGCATTTCGAAATCTCGCCAGCAGTTAGCGCTCCGCGGACCGCCGGCAACGCACTCGCGTGTTCCCTCTAACAGTGGGCCGTACTGTACATTCGAATGTATTTCATCTCATTCCATATGACTGCAAAAGGCGGTATTCCATTGCCTGCCGTAGTGTTTCTGTTTTCGTCAAGCTGTCTTCGTTCCATCGTCGTCAACACATCGTCGACGCGTTCCACCGTACGTCGTTGCGCAGTCACGTGATCATCATTATACTACCACGCCGCATTCTGAAACGTGCCGATGATCGTTTGTGCTAAATTCATTGAACTCATCTAACAAAGTCGGCATTGTACATGACGACATGTGCACCTCACTTACGCGCAGCCGCATTAGCCATTCGCTTACCTCGACAAATATACATCATCCCGCCCCCCACTGTAATTCTGCCGCTGTAGCCGCGAATCGAACGCACGACCTTCTTTTGCGCAGCAGAACGCGTCAGAGCTGCTGAAGATGAACTACTGCTTATTCACGGACCTGCTGCTACCGCTTATTCACACCAGTACAACGTTGCGTTGCGTAAGACGTACTGGTGGGCTAGTTGGTTAGTCGTCACGGCTTATAGTAGCGGATATCAGAAGCGAGGATGACGCAGACACACATAAGCGCTGAAAATTCAGCGCTTATGCTTGTTTACTCTTTTGTTCTGAGTCGTCCCCTCACAGCGAAGCTACGTATGTCCAGGACATGTCCGCCGTCCTCGGGCAAAAACGTGAAGCGGCGCGGAAATAGGGAAAACCATGTTACTCCCCATTGGTCCACTAAGAATGAAGACGAGAACACACGGGTGGCAAACAGCGCTTAAGATCGTACGCAAAACGCCAAGCGTACACGGCAGGCCAGATTTTTGCCTACGCATGTCGGGCAAAAGGACGTACGCTACTCAAAATGGAAAACTTAAAGGGGACTTTCTGGAGACATTTCAGATTTAGTTGCAGGGCGTATGATCAGCTATGGCTTCAAATTGTGTTCCATATCTGTGTTGTGTGCTGAATAGCGTCGCAGTTCATGCGCGCTCACATAGTGGAAAGGTTCCTCTTTTTTTTTTTTTTCCTAATGCTCGCTGCCATAAGCTCTCTTCGCATTGCACTCCAGACAGAAAATACTGGCTGCAATATCAGTTTCATTTATGCGTATACCGTATTCTGCATCCAATGAGTAAGTATGGCACTGTAGCGACGCGTGAATTTTTTTTATTATTATTGAGAATAACGATAGAACTTACATACACACTCGCCATACAGAGATTGTTAATAACAGCAAACATATCGATATCATACGATAAATCATCTTGCAGTAGATATGAAATCGTCTATGATGCCAAGTGGCGGCAGCGACCACACTACATCAATATAACAGTGCAAACGTTGACACTAGCATGCTTCATTTTTGTGTGAAATCGTAATGTACAAGAAATATTGCTGTGAAGTTTAGGCATGGCAATCTTGGCAGTGAACTAACGAAATAAAAATCATTTTCATCTTGAGGACATCAGTAAAAATATTATTCATTGCGCAAATATAAAACACATTACTGCGACAAAGTTAGCTATCGCGCAGCATGTGTAAAGATAACAACACGCGTAGCATATCATATGACACACAATCGCTAAACTAACAAAATAATGCTGTCTTCACGTCACTCCGATACATTAGTGTACATCATTTGCAGTAACCCCCTTTGCAGATATGCATGCAAGGATCTACGAAGCATGGGCGCTTAGAAACGTTCAATCTCTCCTTGGTTGAGTGCCTGGCCATCCAAGACATGGCCACTGAAGTTGTAGTTCAGAAAATAATAACCGAAGCAATGGCTAGTCTATTTCGATAACCAACATCACAAAAATGGCTCCGTCACAAACAATGACGTCCTAAAACATTTGAAAGCTTGTTGCAAGAGTGGCGTGTCCTCCTCACCTTAGAAACTGGTCGAATTAAATATAATTGTTAGAATAGTTAAACGAACGAGAATTAAATTTTCTGCGTTACTCGTTTAAAACATCTCAAGGTACGCACTACATCATGGTAAGAGTGCAGTAGCCACGATCGAGCAATGGCTGTGTCATGCACAGTCTTGCACGTTAACGTTCAGCATGTAAAGTTCAGCGAGTCCGCAAGCTTTGGGGCACCGTGAACAAAAGCAAGGCGAGACATTCAAATCTAATCTTTGTCTCTCACAGTTCCGCTGTGTGGTCTTAAGTGAGCAGCAGTCAAAAGACCACGCATCTGGAGTTGCATGACATAGAGCTGGATTAAGTCGCCACCTTTAGCGTATACGCCGTTGCCATGCACAGGCATCGCGCATATAGCTACATGTGGCGCCGGTCGAAAGTAAAGCCCTTAGAAGAAATGTTTCAGTGGCGGCCTCTAGCGGCCCTTGCGGTAGCCGCAGCGACAGCCTCAATGAGCGCTGCTCGGAATCCGGCCTTCTCGAGCTCCCAGAGACCTTCGCAAGTGGTGCCGGCAGGTGAGCTCACGTCATCCTTAAGCGAGCCGGGGTGCCTCCCTGTCGACAGCACCATCTTAGCCGCACCCTGCGGGGAAACAATAAACATCGTTGACAGCCGCTGCAGCAAGCTTCAAAATTACACGACCACTCTGACAGCGAAGATGTTAGCCTGCTTAGCTGGTTGGGATATTTCGCAACGTCGTCCTCACTAAAAAAACAAAAAATAAACTTAAGCGATTTAAATGAAAAGTGCATACAATCTTTGGTATCACTACAACAACATACAGCACGACATTCATTTCAGTTAAGAACAAGCTCAGAACAAGCATCCAAACCACATAAACGACGATAAGGTAGGATGAGCACGTAACGCTGCCCACACGCGTTTGCCGATAAACATTACTGTTTCGCTAAATGCCGTGGCGATTGCAGCTCAAACTAGTAGTGACGTCACTAGCCCCTCATTATATAAAAGAATTAGTTCATATATGAAAACACTACTATACTCTGTTTCAGAAGTTCCCTTCAGCACTGTGGAGGCTACAGGGCCCCTTAGCCAATAGGAAGGGCGATTAGCCCCTCCACATGTATTCATCCGCGCCGCGTCGTCTGCTAGCATCCCCCCTGGCGTCTGCGCGCACACGTTCAGCGAGCAGACGGTAGCGCCGAAAAAAATAGAACATGGCTGCACTCATCGCGGCTGCTGCTCTCCGCCTCGAGTTTATCACATCGTCGTCGTGCGCTCTGTGGCCCGTAAGTTCCAAACAGATGCTTGTATTTGCTTTAGATTTAATGTTTGGAGCTTCGGCAGCAATGTATTCGTGACTACATTGCGCTATTTCCATGAACTGCTATCAAATTCTCGTCGCGTTAGGCTTAGCAGGCGTTGTTAAAGCAATAGCTTATCTCGCCAATATCGACAGAGCGTACCTGATGAGTTGTCCTGATCGTGAGATGACGCAAAGCGATAGCTCATTACACCATTCATTTGTTGCTGTGAGCGCTTTGGGAGAGCGTCGAGGGCAAGTTCGGATCGAAGCGGGTGGTCGCGTCTGTATGGGCGCTGCCATGTTGATTTTTAACCACAGTTACCGACGGTTACCGATACAACAATTAAAGAAATACGACGTAAATGCGATGAAGAATAAACAAATTACTTATTGATGTGCAGAAGCAGATGCTAAACAAGGGCAAATGTCTCAACGTTGCCAATTGCAAGGCAATTATATCTGGATCTATGTTTTCCTGCGCTAGCGTGTGGCTTGTTTACACCCCGTAGCTTTGGCATTGCTGAACGGTAGTGGTGAAACAGAGTATAGTCGTGGTTGGCGACATTAATGCTGGCATAGCAACAACCGACAAGAAGGACTGGTTCCTGTCCTTTCTCAGGGACAACTTAGGACTCGGATGATATAACAAAACCACGTGGTACAGGTCGTGTTTGCACTTGTTCTTGGCCACGAATGAAGTGAAAGTGGTAGGGGAACCCATCACGGTTTACCACAGCGGCCACCAAGATACTGTCGCTACCATTACTCTAAAACAATAAAGCATTGGATACTTGGATACTAGCACCATAACCACTACACCACCGCGGCGGGTGAAGAAAATAATTAAGCCCTTGTGACATCTAGTTAAAGCTGGGCCGGCGAAGTGAAGGCGGAGAAAAGATTATCATTCAAACTACAGATAACCGCACACATAACGTTATCAATGTGAACGACGTTTCAGCCTTTCAAACGGAAACCTTACCCACGGAGTTCCCTGAGTGAGCAAGGCCCTCTATGTAGACGAAGAAAGACCTGCCCTCTCGGACTAAACCACTTTGGTCGGCGGTCGGTCAATTTTCCTTTGCCACCATAAAGACCAAATTGTGTTCAGTTAATTTATTCGGCAGTATTGAGAGATACTCTCGGAGTATATCGTTCTAAAACTGCCGCTAGTCGCAGAACAGCAGCGGAGGCGACATTGGTTGACTGGAAAAAAAGTTAAATTCAGTGACCTGCTATTCGATGACCGAGACTCATGTCTCCCTCGTCGGGACTCCTGGGCCTTGCCTAGTCACCACTTCGCAGGTCTGCAAGACGATCCAGATTTGGTCGACGAGCTGTGGTGTATGCAGGGCATCGGCTCACCTCATTAACAGAACATCGAGATTATTGCATTTAGTCATAGCTTCACATTCCCGGGGCCTGTATTTGAGTTTAGCAGGTTATATACCGCAGACCTTGCAGATGTGTGGGCTAGAGTCCTTCCGACATATCGGCGTCGCCCAGTCCGATATGTGCGTTCAGTTCTACTGCCATAACAATCTTCGTCGCACACTTACCATGACAGTGTTAGCAGCCAGTCTGTAGGAAAGATCTCTGGGCATCCCTTGTCTCACGGCACCGTCGGCGAGAGCTTCAATCATGACGAAGACCTACAGGTATCCAGATAGGGAGCGTGGGGGGAAGGTGTTATGTTTTAGTGCAGCGAGAGCTGTGCTTTAGGTCATAACAACAGCTTATTTCCATCAATGCAGTGTAAAACTGATGGAGGAGGCGGGAAAAAAAAGTGACTAACTGTTTCACTAACTTCTCACTCCTTATTCACGCACATCAAGCAATGGTGGTGCTGACGACAGAACACATAGCAAAATAGTCACTGTAACTGGCTCAAGCTGCAAAGATTACACGCATGTGCACTAACTATGGTGATTACGCATGTCAACAATGGAAGTTATGGACACATGAAAGAGCAAAAAGCGTAAATAACGATCATGCATGAGACGCTTCATACAAACGTTGCTAGCAGACTGTGATGAAAAAAGAAAATCAGAACTCATTACTTCGCGCGCATATCAGGATAAGACTAATGAAATAGTTTTAAGCGGCTGAAGGGTTAATGAGGAATGTGAGCTTATCCTGTTCTTTCCGAGTAGTCGCACATTGTTAGTTTTCATCGAAGCTGTGTCCAACAAAAAAAAAAAAAACGAGCCATCAAAGTTCCCCTTCTCTTATTCCATAAAGAAATTTGATTTAGCTTATTTAACCGTCAATTTATAGCTGATTTAGCACTTTGTGACGGTGGCATCAAAGCAAATATATCAGCGCTGCAACTTCAACAAACCAATACAGCTGGCGAAAACGCATGCCACAAATTTAAAGGACAAATCATTGCGGCCCAAAAAAAAAAAAAAAAAAAAAAAAAAAAAAAAAAAAAAAAAAAAAAAAAAGAGGATCACTGCACCGACTAAAAAAAAAAACAAAAAAAAAAAAGAAACTCACAGGGTCCCTTACGCCAGGCCCCTAGCCAGAAACTTTTTTTTGCGGGGGGCCCACCTGTGGAAGGCCTTGAAAAACCCGTATTTTCATTACTTATTCTTGGTAAAACACCCCCCTCCATCCGAATTTCGGGGGAAGCCCGAGCCCCTAGCCCCCCCCCCCCCCCTTCTTGGCTATGGGCCTGCCTTACGCATTCACTTAAGATTACGACTCGAAGGCGACAGCCGTCTTCCTTCTCAGTCGATGTATTGGTGCTGCTTCCGCCACCCTTCGAAAGCTTTACGCACGTAACGTGGTTCTGCACTGCCTCCAAGATCGGAGGCGCATCACCTAGCTGGTGTTGCAGTGCCTCCTTGATCGGACCGCCTTTCACAAAGCTACGATATCACGTGATGGCGTCATCATGTGACGTGGCGGCACAATGACGTCATAATGACGTCACAAATTTTTCTACCCGTGACGTCTTATGTTGACGTCATTACATGATGATTTTTTGCGTCACTTGTCCCCAACACCGCAGGACGCAGACGGTCAAATTTCGCGTTGAATGAGGAATCTAAAGGCCTGACCACACGTGCGCGTTGGAGCGTGTCAGCGCGTGGATTTTTGACGCGGCGTCGCGCCCACTCCCTATGCAGAGAGAGGGCGCCCGGCTTCGCGAAGCTGCGCGCCCTTTCTCTCCACTGGGGAGAGGGAGCGACGCCGCGTCAGAAAGACACGCGCCGACACGCTGCAACGCGCACGTGTGGTCAGGCCTTAAGGCTTCCGCCTTGAAAAAAAGAGGTCGAAGAAGCTGCATTTCACCATCGAGTCATATTAGGCAAATATGCAGAAGAGACCCTGCGGGTGTTTTTTTTTTCTTTCTTTCTTTCTTTCTTCCTTTTTTTTTTTTTTTTTTTTCAACCATCTCCGTGGGGCGCTCACGTATGCCGGTCCGCTGCCGCTGAGCCCCGTGGCGACGTCCATGAGCGACTCGGGCACCTCCTCGCAGTGGCCCACGCTGGCCAGCAGCCGGGACACCAGGCTCGCGTCTTCCGCTGTGGCCGCGACACCGCGTGCGAACACGCTGGCACCCTGGCGCACCAGGCATGGCGTGTTGGGCATCACGCGCACCACACGGGTCTCCGAGGGAAGTCTCTGCGCAAATCAGGCAGATCAGATCAGATCAGATCAGATCAGATAGATAGATAGATAGATAGATAGATAGATAGATAGATAGATAGATAGATAGATAGATAGATAGATAGATAGATAGATAGATAGATAGATAGATAGGAGATGTGTGTGACGTCATACCACGTGACGCCTGATGCAATTCTGTGCTTCTGACACGCAATACGGTTGAACCTCCTTATAACGAGCGCTGTTATAGCAAATTATCGGTTATAGCGAACTAAATAAAAACATTGATCGACCACGCTTCGTTTCAGTGACACTTATTCGTTTTATAACCGGCGCAATATCAGCTGTAACGAAAAATATTTGGTACTCACGAATCTAGAAACACGAGAGGTAGCGTAAAAGGTAAAAGAAATATTTAAAGACAGTTTACAATTTTTTTTATATTTGAAAATGTTGCGGAAGTTTTGGCCGTTCAGCGCAAAAAGAAAAAAAAGCGCATTTCACTGAATGCGCCACAGTGTGAACAGAACGGAAAAACTTCAGAAGCTCGTGGGACGACGAAGATCATGCGACCAAGTTTATTGTAGGTTTGAGCCTACCGAACGATGCCTTTTACGTATCTACGATTTTAGGGCGCGAGCCAGATTGAAGATTTGTTCGAGCCGAGTTTTAGCTTTACTCTTGCAACGAATATCGGACATGATGAACTGAATTTATAGTACCGAATTTATAGTACTAATTTATAGTACTTCGTTATAACGAGGTTCGACATATTACACCTGTAAACGTGACTTCGCCCGACATGGCGCTTGTATATAGGGTCTCTTTTCGAAACAGTTTCAAGCACTGGCTTCGGCTATGTAGCAGAATACCTGACTGCCACGCGCACTGTCGTAGCCACGGCGGAGGGGGTCAAACACCCTGAAATCTTTCGAATTAGCGTATGTATATATACACGTACACATACAAACGCACGCACGAACATACATAAAGTATGGTTGAACACCCCCCTCACCGCCCCCCCCCCCCCCCCCCCCACCCAGCCACTGGAAACATATTTCTGGCAACGCTACTGGCTACTGCTCACGCGGACTGCGTGGTTTCGATTCCGGTTTCAAACTGTTAATTTTATTCCTTTATATCCGTATAACGCCATTTTTACCTCACAAACAGCGCCGCCGACACCGGGTTTTTTTCGACAGGGGCTATTTAACGCTATCAACGCCTCTCGTGGCTAAGTCTATAGAACAGTGAAGACTTCGGTCCTATGAATACAAGGGTGTCAGGGGTCAGATTAAGAAAAGCAATGAGAAGAATGAAACTGGCCTACATTGTTCGCATAACACTGTCGCAAATTCAAAGCTTGCACCCGTTAGCGACAGCTGGCGAGCACTGTTATTTAACAGAGAAGCATGAAGACCGCGGAACGCGAGCTGGCGGCGGGATTCAACATTAGAAAATTCATGAGAGGTTCAAGGGTGGTCAAAAGTTCCCAGGCTGTAGAGCTGTCATATAGGATAACATGCGGTAGCAGCCTGGGAACTTGTGACCACCCTTGTACATCAGTGTGCTTCATTAGTTGTCACCCTATGCGTGGCCTCGGCAACGGATTAGCTTCGACAACGCGCCTTAAACGGAATGGCGCGTTGCCGGAGCTAATTGCGGAGGCCACGCCCTGCATGACTGAGTTGCGTTTCCTCAGCGACCGGCTACGATAATTCGACACTCTCTTTGTCTCACAACCAGTGGCGTAAATCTGGAGAAATCGCAAGGGGGGGACACAAATGAGACCACGGCGGCCATTTTGTTTTTTAAATGTGGGTCGTCGTATTTTTATTTACATAAGAATTAAATCATGCTTTGAAATAAATTTTTTAAAAACGAGCTTGGGGTTTCAGCTCGAGTTATTGCATTGTACTATTCAGTTTTCTTTGGACCGATCGACCGGCTTTTGCGATTTCCATAGTCTCACATACTAAAAAATAATCAGCCCTTAAAAATAAGTTGAATGCGCTATATTTAACTGTCAAGTCACTCAAATATATGACGTCTTAAAGCTAAATCTCAAGGGGGGGACAGTTGCAAGGGTTGTCCCCCCCCCAGCCTGAACTCAGGGGGGGGGGGGAGGGGGGGGGAGTCCGGACCCCCCTCTGACCCCCCCCCCCCCCCCCCCCATGATTTACGCCAGGGCTCACAACCCTGCTGATTAACTGACTGGGCACGACTAACTACGTTAGCAACATTGCGGCAAGGTTCTGCGTGCAAAAGGTGTGAGGAAGTCCACCTGCTGTATATCGCTGAGCGTGACGCCCATCGCCAGGGAGACCACCAGGTGTCGCTTCTGCACTGCGGGCGCCACTTGCTCCAGCACGCCGGGCACCACGTTGGGCTTGAGCGCCACCACGAGAGTGTCACACTGGTTCACCACGTCCAGGTTGTTGTGCGTCGTCTGGCAACCCAGCGCCTGCGCAGGGAATTGCATTACGCAGCTTCATTACGCAAAGCTTTGCGTTACGCCAAGTACGCAAAGTCTCGCAAAAGCTTTGCGTTAGCGTTAGTCGCCACTGCGTATGCGTCGTACGCCATCCTCGTGCTTTCCCACGTTAAGTGACGGAAATAGAGCACGTACGCGACGAACGTTATCTCTCCCCACCCTATTCTAAAACTGCCTATTGAACTCTTTCACGAAGTGCAGAAGCGGCGGCACAGTTCGCCTCAGGGCGTTATCTTTGTCAATAGTGATTGCGCCCCAACAGAACGAAATAGGTGTGGGAGATAAGTACTCGAAATTTGTTTTTATCGCCTGAGGTTGCTTGACGTGCACGTTAACGTCGAACTGATCTCGCTGAGGCCTGTGATCGAAAAACGACAGATACCTGAGCAATAATGATAATTGTTGGGCTTCAACCTCCCAAAACCACGATATGATTATGAGAGACGCCGCAGTGGAGGGCCCAGGACATTTCGACCACCTGGGGTTCTTTAACGTGCACCTAAATCTAAGTACACGGGCCTCAAGCATTTTCGCATCCATCGAAAATGCGGCCGCCGCCGCCGAGATTCGATCCCGCGACCTGCGGATCAGCAGTCGAGTACCATAACCACTAGACCACCACGGCGGGTGGATACCTGAGTAAGTTGTTCAAGGGATTCACTAATAATTGCTGGGTTTTGCGTCCCGAAACCACGATATGATTACGAGAGACGCCGCAGCGGAGGACTCGGAATCGTCGACCACCTGGAATTCTTGAACGTGCATCCTAAATCTGTGGACACAGGCCTCCAGCTCTTTGCATCCATCTAAACGCGGCCTTCAGTGCTAAACCATGCCCGTGTTCGCCTACAGCTTTGCATCACTTTGCATTTCATCACCGAGGCTTCCCCTCAGCTCCGCTGTACATTGGCCCTTCCGACGTTAAGTCAGTTAAAGCCACGCATAAATCGTAGAGTTACGCGAAGTGGGATACAAAATAGTTAGCTGTTAGCCTTTCTTCGTATACCATTACAATTTGTTGCTATCGCAGTTACTGCTGAGCCCTTGCGGCGAAAGTGGGGAGGTTTTTTATTGCACTGTTCCCTATTTTTTGTCCGCGACATAGGTTTTGACCACCATCGCGATATTCTAATCGCTTAGGAGACAAAAGAAAATTGTTTTCTGCTTTTGTTCGCTAGGAAAATTTCATGGAGACGAATAGTGAGTGAAGTGAGATACTTGACCATGATTTTTTTAGAAGGTAATCGGGGACGTCTGGTGTCCAGTGGCCCTATGCTAAAAGACTGCGACATTCAAAAAAAATTGCGAAGTCGGACAAATGGACTTTGCCAAATAGATGAAGCGACAAATCGATAATATGTGTTACAACGTGCCTAACAGGAAAGACGAATGGAACAGTGACTGGAATGTAACGACCAGCGTGCGTGCGTGCGTGCGTGCGTGCGTGCGTGCGTGCGTGCGTGCGTGCGTGCGTGCGTGCGTGTGTGTGTGTGTGTGTGTGTGTGTGTGTGTGTGTGTGTGTGTGTGTGTGTGTGTGTGTGTGTGTGTGTGTGTGTGTGTGTGTGTGTGTGTGTGTGTGTGTGTGTGTGTGTGTGTGTGTGTGTGTGTGTGTGTGTGTGTGTGTGTGTGTGTGTGTGTGTGTGTGTGTGTGTGTGTGTGTGTGTGTGTGTGTGTGTGTGTGTGTGTGTGTGTGTGTGTGTGTGTGTGTGTGTGTGTGTGTGTGTGTGTGTGTGTGTGTGTGTGTGTGTGTGTGTGTGTGTGTGTGTGTGTGTGTGTGTGTGTGTGTGTGTGAGGCAATTCCTTTGCATCTACGCGTATTTTTGTGAATATAGGCAGCAAAGGTAAAAGATGCGTTTTTCTATTTCTAGTATTTTCTTCTACGCGTACGCTTTTGACGTTCCACATCCAGTCAATAATGTAGGCTATGACCACGATATTGTAAGTATAACAAAGTTGTGTATCCATCCATCCATATTGTAAGTATCGTCTATTTCTATGTAGTGTTTCTTTTCCCTTTTTCCTCTACTTTGCGGTCGTCGGTGTCCATTGTGCTATTTTGGACATGTTCGGCATGATCGATCTTGACTGCGGGATTGAGAATCCAAAGTAGAGAGTCGGAACAATATTTCTTTATTTATTTCTTTTTTTGCTCGTGCATTCGTAGAAAAAGGCGGAGTTACGAAAGCATATATCACGAAGTGCACTTATAAAATTCAGATGAGAGCATTCAGCGGAATAGGGAAATGCTGCGCGCACCATATGTGCTTTTTTCAAGCGAGCGTAAGCACCCTCGGAATTTGAAATTATGCAAGAGAATCACATCTTCGTGGAAAACGACGTGTTCAGAGTCGGTGCCTGTTTCGCTCGCGAAAAATTCTTATTATATTTCCCATCATGCTGGTAAAGTTAGGGTTGCCTTTCTTCCAGCGAAGACGTCGCCGAGATTTCGTTTGTTCGACTTTCTCCGCAGTAGTGCAGGTATTGATTTGAAGCCAGTATGCAAAACAGCGGTTTAACTATGGCAGATGAGTTCTGTGAATATTCCGTTTCGTATAGGAAGTTTCACAAAAAGGAATAATAGCCGTCTACATACCCGTGACTAACGCTTTTCCGACGCGCTCACTCTTGACATTGGCTTCGCCAATGTCAAGCCATTAGGTTGTCGAAAGCGAGCCATTGCAGATCTTAAAATCAGAGTTCTTGTCGGGCCTATTTTTTTATTCCATGGTGAAACCTCCAATAAATCTTGTTTTAACACGAAAGTGTTTTATGCCGGGGTCCACCAAGATTTGAGTGACGTACTTCCGTCACGGAAATGACGTCGAAAAAATACGCCTGATCAGAAGACAAAGAAAAAAAGTTCCGTCAACGGGAATCGAACCTGCGACCTCTCGGTCAGCGACAACAGATACCGGGCACGCTACCCATTGCGCCACGGTCACATACTCTGTAGCCTTTAAAAACAAGTCTTTTATATCTACCAGTGTCCTCTCACAGTGCTCTTGCTATAGGGAAGTACTGCATTATGACTGTGAAATGCTCGATTAGTTCCTTCAAAGCGTCGTTTTTACGCGTCCATCCCATTCAGCACGTTTCGAACAGGAAAAGTACAATTTTGTCGACGCGTTAACACACTGCCAGGTGGCGTTCTTACCCCTAGCATCGGCCTCGCTCATAGCATCCGTCCATTAAAAAAATAGCTCTGGGACGCGCGAGTGCTTCACGTGGCCGTAACTCCGCGTTCCACGCGAAAAATCGCAGCCGGCCAATGGGGAAGACACGACGCGCGTTGCGTTTCCCTCTGGTCGGGCAGCGTTGTTCAATAACTCTAACATGCCGCGAGTAGACGACCTTAGCCCAAGTTCGGCGTCCAATCAGTGACGCTCTTCTAGCTGTCACGCCACTTTCTATGATTCCGCTCTCACCGTACAGCTACCACAAGCGCCTATGACCACAAGGGTTTGTTTAATCATTGATCATAGACGTTAGTCGTCGGGATACAGATGTACCACCAAGGGTCAACGTGGATGCATCCACGTTAGACGGTGCTATAACTGTCAACACCAACAGACATTGTGCAAGCTCTCTTATATCAATGTACAGTAAACATTCAACTACTTCTGTAAAGGACAGGTTTCACTTTCGTGTTATACCGATTCCTATGACAGAGGGATCAACCACGTTTTTTTGCACGTACCGACTGAATACAAAAAGCATTTTAAAAATGTCGATATAGCACACACGTTGGCGTCAGTTCGAAGCGAAGATTTCGTGAGGTGGTTAAACCGCCTAAAAACGAATGCCATGCGCACAAGCTTAATCAGTTTCATCCTTCTCAACTTACTTGTAATCTCATGCAACGTTTGTATACGCATCACACAGGTTACGAATTTAATATCGCTTAATGTTTATTTATATATACGCAATACACAGCTTCCAAGCTGTACCGAAGTAAGAAAATCACTTCAGAAGATGCACACTGAGACATGGCGTTAAAAGGAGTACACATACGTACATATAAGGCTGTATTCTGTTATGCCATTTCTGTCACGCAGCATCCAACCTAGTGCGAGGTACTGGTGAAGAATGGGCACATGCACACTGGCACTTACGCTGTGGCACATTCGATGTAGCCCCCAAAGTATAGAAATCCCGAATGAGAGAATAATTTTAGGAACAAAGAGTTCGTTGAACATCATGCGCTGTTTCATTAAGACATCACGTGCTATTCCATTAAACTCAGCTTTAAAAAAATAGGGCCAGTTGTGAATAATCAAATGAAAACAGCGCGAAATTCGGACAGGACATAAGGACGAAGAAGGCACGACAACAGCGCTGCTCTAGCCGCACGCTGCTGCAACAGCGTGTTCTAGCCGGGGAACCCAAGTTCGCTGTTGAGCCTGAAGAAACTGCACCAGATCTGCTCATCTTGGTTAGGCAAGTGTCCGGGCTGGCTCCGGAGGCTCAAGCTGAAAGGTGCACAGCGTTGTTGTCGTGCCTTCTTCGCCTTGTGTCCTGTCAGAATTTTACACTGTTTTATTTTTTTTCCCTGTTATAAGCATCAACGAGCCCGCCCAAGCCTCAACCCTAGCATGTGAATAATCGTAAGCCGTGGTAGATATTAACACCTGGGTTTTTATTCACCTGAACATAACACAAATAAATTCTGGTTTTACTTTCCGCAACCACGATATGATTACGAGGCACGTCGTAGTGGGTGGGAGGAACGTGGATTAATTTTGGGCGCCTGGGGTTCTTTGATGCACACCAAAATCTAAGCACATGGGCGTTCTTCCATATCGCCCCTATATAAAAGCAATGGCCACCATGGCCGGTAATCGAACTTGCGTCCACGAGCTTAGCAGCGCAACACCTTACCTGACACAACAGCGCTTGCCAAACGCGTTGACTAACGAAATTAGGCAACTGTAATCACCGGAGCTTGAGACACACACAGAGAGGGAAAGAGCGTCAGCATCACCTTGATCTCGTCCAAGAGGTGCTTGTCGGCTACAGGACAGCTGGCCATGATCTTCGCTGCACTTGCCACGCCTTCGAGAGGAACGGGAAAATCACATTACTCGAGAAATAACTTTTTAAGAAATTTAGTAGCCACTCCACTTTGTGAAGTCGGATGACATGAAAAGCTGTTTAGCACACGGCACAAAGGTGACTCAGAATTTCCAACCATAGCCCATCAGACACAGAGCAATTAAATACCAAGCTTCTGTCCGGAAAGACCATATGGAACTTAGGTGACGCTCCTTGAAAGTTTCCCATTTGTGCAGCATGCGTCTTTCTCCCGCGACATGCGTCGTCTAGTCTGGCTTGCCACATGCGCTTGGCGTTTCGAGCACGATCCTGACTGGCGTTTGCCGCCAGGGTTGCCGTTGGGTGGACATGAAAAGGCGCCAGAACTCACGCCAAAAGTAGCCATGTCATTTGATATTATCGCCGAATTTCTAGCCAAATAGAACAGAAGCGGTATTATCAACAGAGTCTTTACTATTGATGAATAAAAAACCATTTTGAATAAGTAAAACCACAAGTTTAAAAAAGAGCCATGGCGCCAACTGGAAATTTTCGTCGCCAAAGGGGTCAAAAGTAGCCAATTTGGCGCAAAGTAGCCACCAACGGCAACCCTGTTTGCCGCCCATATATTCGCTTCTTCATTATTCGTGGACAAGTGGTGAGTACTGGTGTTTTCCCAATTTCGGTGGCACATACGTGTTTGCCCGTGGACGAGGCGGACAAAGGACACGCTCTATAGCCATACGCAGCTTCGCTGTAAAAATAGATTTGCGGGCTAGCTTATTTTTGATCAAGAAAATCAGTTCTACAAGTCAGAGCAAGAGAAGATAGCCCACAGAGAGCGCTCTCTCTTCTCTCCTCTCTCTCCCCGGTCATGACTGCGCACATGCAGCTACCCGAGCACTCGCTTACCGGGAACCGGAGGAAGAGCTGTCCAACCCAGATGATGAGGACAGAAACACGGAACCTTTAGGATATCGAGACACTCTCGATTACTATAGACGAGAACGCCTTCGTTACCCTCAACCACACCACACGCTGACCCGAGAGGATGCAACCGCGGTGCGTCAACTGCAGGCCAACACATTCCCCAACCTAAATTTCCTCCATATTCTCCATCCCACTTCTTACCCTGACAAATGTCCTGGCTGCGGAGCGGTCCCGACGTTAACTCACGTAACGCTGGAATGTCAGCGTCCGCCTGCCAGGCGTTCTCCCATCTCCTCCCCTATTCCAACCCTGCAAGACTGGGAGGCCATGCTGCGTGATGAAAGCCCGAGTGGCCAGTGGGCGCTGATCCGTCGGGGACGGGACGCGGCAGTGGCTGTTGGAGCTCTGGACTGAGAGCCCCACCCGAAATTCCTCAATGATTCCAATAAAAAGTTTTCTCTCTCTCGCCTGACTCATAGAGCTGGTTTCCGTAATCCAGAAATAACGTAGCGCAAGGGCTCTAACTTGATAACTTTACGGCGCCTCGTTTGATTACTAATGTCGGGCCCAGAAAGCAAGGGCGTAAAGACACGCCAGCTTTGAATTCGAAGTGCGATTATAAAAAGGGCACAAGATTATGATGATGATGATGATGTTGTTCCTGCAACATGGAACGCGCACCCACTTTGTTGTATAGGCCAAGAGTTGGGCCGCTTTACTTCAATTTATTATCTTGGAAAATTACGCTCACAGAAACTTACAATGAAAGGAAATTTTACAGAGAAGATTTTGAACGATGAAAGAGCCCTATAGAACAAGACGAAGACGAGAGGACACTAACACGGTGCCGTGTTTGTGTCTTCTCGTCTTCGTCTCATTCTAGCGTTGTTTCATCGTTTAAAATCAATATGTACCGATCAGCCCGATTCAGGACGCTGTTAGAGAGGAGAAATTATGATTATTGTTCAGCCTTGCAGGGACACCGCATATAGCAATGGTTAACCTGAACAGAACAAGCTAAAATAGTAACTTCAGATTTAACGATAACATAATTTATACCACAAAAACAAGAATATTTATAAAAGGAGTAATTAAGATCGTATGTGCTTGGCTGCTTGAAGAAACCGCTAACTTCATCAAAAACGTCCCAGTGGCTAGAACAGAGTACCTAGGCAGCAAAAATGAGTATTATCTCCGAGCTTAAGCTTCACCCAAGATCACAGAGCTGAATTTCAAGAAATCATTTCCTTAGTAATGCGCGCGGGCAACATATTAGAAAATAACACTCCTTAATTTGCATTTTCTGGAAGAATTCGCACAGGGGCGATATCGCAAGGCGTCCACGCTAACATCTTCATTCTTTCTAGAACAGCCGAGGTGGTGGTGAAATTCAAGGAAAACTAAACGCAAATATCATTCTGAAGCGCCTCTGAGCTCTGCGTACCGCCAGCGGTAAATGGCGTATGTAAATAGCTCGCCGTTAGTCCACCAGGGGATATATACTGCATGGCGACATTGTCGAACGCGGAGTGCTGCGGAGAGAGGGTTCGCAAGCTGCAATCTCCGGTCGAGCGATTCGCCAGATTTTTTTTAGAGTTAACTTCATTTGAGTCTTATATATATATATATATATATATATATATATATATATATATATATATATATATATATATATATATATATTACGGGACCTGACGGCGACGGCAAAAACACGCCGAGAGTGTCCATATACAGTGAAACCTCGGTGATACGATCACAGCTCATACGAATTTCGGGGTGATACGAACTTTTTCTTGGTCCCGGCCAAGGCGCATTGGCCTGCAGTGTAATAGAGTACGGTTGTTGCGAACCGATTTTCACCCCGCGACGTTTGATACGAACGTGCGTTACTGCGCAGGTAGGAAGAGGTGCTGTCCGCGCTGTCGCGGAAGACGCGCCAAGCACGTGCGAGCGCGGGAACGCAAGCGCGGGCATGCGCTACCGCCAAGTCGTCAGAATTATGGTGTAAGAAAAATTCTATTCTTACGGTACGAATAAACCTTCAAACGCGTCACGGCTTTCGAGATTGTGTGCGCGAATCTTTGAGGCTGTATTGTGCCTCCGTGTGCCTTCGTGTTTAGATTACAGTGGGCATTGGCGCCATGCTTTTTTAGATGCGAAGCATCTTATAGCGGGGGGCATGTCCCGCGGCGTTGTCGGCGTGCGCACTCACACTGCGCATGTGCAACTATCCTCCTTTCCTCTCTTTAACAGCTGCGCATTACTCTCTCCACTTCTCTCCTACCACCTGCTTGCGCTTCTCCTTCGTTCTCGCTTCTGCTCTCGCGGCGCATGCGCTACTCTCCTCCTCTAGTCTCCTCTCCTTCAAGTGTGAACCTCCTCCCCCCGCGCTGCGGCCGCGCACTCTCCTCCTTTACGCGGGCGTTTACGCAGGCGTTCGGTCGCCTTCTCTACTCTCCTCCCCCCGCGCTGCAACCTGTAAACCCACTCCATCCTCTCTCTCCCTCCCCCAATTTCATGTAACCGCGTGCTCTCGGTCGAGGAAGTATTTAGATTCGAAGCATCTCATGAGCGAGCTTGATCTGGTGGCGTCCGCGCTCCATTGCGCATGCGCCAACTCTCTCCCATCTCCTCTCCTGCGCTCCCCCCTCTCTCTCCTCTACGCATCCCTCCCCGCGGCGTCCACATCCCCATTGCGCATGCGCGTCCCCTCTCACTCTCTCTCCTCTTCTACGCCCCCCTCCCTCTCTAGGCATCCCTCCCGCGGCGTTTTCACCACCATTGCGCATGCGCGTCCCTTTCCCCTCTTTCTTCTCTCCAACGCTCCCCCCCTCTCCCGTCTCGCGACGCCGGCGCAGGCAGCGTCTGCTAGCGAGTTTCTTGGTTGAAAAAAACCGACTGCTCGCGCTGCACAACCGTTCACTGGCCACCCCGTATATATGGCACTGGATCTTGACCTGCAAGGTAGTGCCGGTGGGAGATTTCTCCTCTGCGTTGTTGAACAATAAAAATTCGCAGCGTGCGCGTTAACTAAAAGCGGACTGCGGGTCTCTGTGTCCAATCAGAGTCTTCTGTCTCTCATTGCCCATTAGCAGCGATTGGCATGTTCCAGTAGGAAACACTGGTCCATCACTGCGTGCTTTGCGCCTCCCCAGGTTTCTCTCCTGCGCAACGCCGCCACCAGTATAAGCGTTAGCGCCCGCTGCTTCGCATCGACACATGGTTCCCTTTAGCGGGAGATGGTGTAATTTTTTTCTAACGCGTCGACGCGGGCGCTGCTGTCGTTGGTTTACACGTGCCTGCCTCATGCTTCCGACATCCTATGACAAGTGGACGAGGACCGAAAGAGCGCGAGGACTGTCTTGGCGAAGGAGTCAGGCCTCAGGACGTCAACATGCGCGACTGTTGAGGTCGCACTTTTGCCGGCACGGCCGTAAGTCTCCCAAGGAACATCCCCAACACCTCCGCGATAACAAAATCATAACATAGGACCGTGGTTCTGAAATTTTGTGGCCTTGATCTATCGCGTCAAAGCGCTTCTTCGTTACAATCGCCGCAGTACTCCAGTGTCATGCGAAAAAGCATACTCAATTTTTGAAGGGGCTACTGCTGTCGCGGGTCACAACGCGCCTGGTTCATTGTTTAAACAGGCGCGTACGGGCCGTATATTTAAGAGTGCTGGTATTATTGCCGAAATTTAAGAACTTAAATGACCAAGACAATCATTCAGAGTTCTTCCTGACGTTGCTGCGGCCCCGAAAAACAATAAATGAAAATGTACACCAGCTTTCTTTTGTTGCATGCTAATTTTCCATGTTTTCTGGTGATACGAATTTCCGATGATATGAATATTTGTGGTGGTCCCGTGAGATTTGTATCACCGAGGTTTCACTGTAACTGCTACCGCAATAATAAAGAACACTTCATTCCATTACAAGACGGAATAAAATGAAACTTTTGCACAGCAGTCCGATTCATGACAAAAAAATACTGGATGTTACACTTGAGAACGACACAAGTTCCGTTTTCGCCGGGCTACACTGCGCTAAAGCCCCTAGCCGTGTGAGCATGGTGAATGCTACGTCACAAGGCTGTTCTCGGAGGCGGGCGGTTTGAACTGCGCAAATGATATGCGAACCACTGAAACGTCGTTCTCTTTCAAACTAAGCATTTCTTTGGAACGAAACAAGCACTGCGAGGTTTCTGGAACTCTATTTCAATAATTCGTGACGACTTCATAGTCGTTTTTAGTGTTCTTTTAAGTGTCGGCGTCATGGTCTTCACAAAACTGGTCATAATATCATGTCAGCTCATTTCATGTTCGCATGAATCAAAACACTGCATCCAACATGACTACAAAATTTTCCCGTCTCATCACACGCCCAAGATTAGCCGTTTCTAAAGCTGGCAACAGCGACTGACATTATGCTGGTGGCCGAACGTTGACCATCGCTAGGGCAAATTTAATTCTCAAACGTGGGCTCAAACTTGGGCTTATCGAAATCGGGTGAACCTCGACAAGGTTGACCAAAAACGAAATTCTAGTTTCAACGACAGAAATTGCAAATCACGCGTTGGTTCGTCAGCATTCTTAAATGAACTTCCCATTAACTGAACTGAAAAACAAAACAAATAAAACTTTGCGATCTGCTGGCTTCTCCACAATAAAACTCATAGTGTGGGGAAGCCAGCTTCTGTCATTTCCTCAGTACCGTCTTGACATATCATGTTTGCATAATACAGTAAGCTAAAAGTACAGTAAATGCTCGTCGTAACGAAGCCGTTGAGACTGAATGTAAAATTCGTTATAAGCGGCTTTATGTTAAAAGCAAACGAGTTATTTAGGAGTCGTGGTAGCGCGGGACCAGAACACGAAAAGCGTCGAATAATGTCATTTCGATTGAGGCTTCATTTCTGCACGAACCTAGATAAACCAGCACCTATATAGAAGTGCTGATTAATCCTGCATATTGAAGACAAAATTGTCGCATTCAGGCATCGCCCCATGAAATTAATCAACGTAGCCGTGAAAACGGTGCAATCTTCCTTTACGACTGTCACCAATCAGCGGACAGATACGGTAATTACTGTCTTCACTGCAACTAAAATATTAATATCATGGTATTGCATCCAGCGCATGCACCTGTATTTACAGCAATATGCAGCCAATTTGGCAAGCGTTGTCACTGCACAGCGGTCTTCCCGAAATATAAAGACATTGAAAAAAAACCGCATCTCCATGAAGAGAATGATGATGAGTCTGCGAAGTAGGGGGATCGTTCGGTGTTACCGTAAATCACCCGTGACACTGCCCACTCACGCATGTAAATGACTGACAAAGCGGTGTGCAGTTATATACAATGTTTATTGGTCATAAATGCTATGCTGTGCAGTGATGTTCCGTGCAGGGAATTTTCCCTTTTTCAGGGAATTTTCGACAGTCATTTTGGACGAAAGGGAAAAAGGGAATCTTCGCGATATTGCAGGGAATTTTGAGGGGCGGCGAAATTTTTTTTTTATAACGATCAGAAGACTGTGGACATGAGGCTTTCGCATGTCGCAATCGTTTCTGGCGCATATAGCGCGCCAAACCACAGCCTCTAAGGTTCGTTTTTAAAGACCATAGTCTTTCTTGGTATAATTCAACGCAGAAACATTGATGACATTGATTTGACTGACTGCAGGTTTGTGTGGCCAGCGATTCAGCTGCCCGGCGAAAGTTTAAGCCCGTGCTCAAAGCCCGCCCATCTTGATCTGGTGAATCTGTTCATACTTATGAACATTGTCAATCAAAAAGCAAATATTACGCATATTTGAGGCGCAATATCAATACGTACGTATTCGGCAGTGTGTGTGTTTATTTAGAAAATGCATAGATACGTAATGCTAAACACCACAGAGTTCACTACGCTGCGCTGACCATGCGATGGTATGAATGAAAAAGCGGATAATTCCTACGCTTCGCTAAAACGACATGGTGCTGCTACCTACCAGTAGCGGTCCGTTCTAAAAAACTTTTGTTTCTTCACATTACTGCCAGTTATGTCGGTTTTTCGGTTTGCCCAAGAGGGCTGACATGTTCTAGTCATTGTGCTGTGATCCTAGCTTTATATATTTTAAATACCTTGCTTTTTTTTTCAGTTCGAGGCACACAAAAGTTCTGCGGTCAATTGAAAGGTTTCCCAGTCAATATTTATTCTAGTCACTTCACATTTATTTATGTTTTTCTTTACGGTAGTTTGCAGAACCGTTCCTAATCAAGTCAATAAAATGTTGAATACCACCACAAAAGCTTGTTTTATTTCACAATATTTAGTCACCATTATTGAAAAGGTGACGTGCTATTTGTACAAAATGTGGTGCATATAGATACAGAGCGTCTGCTAGGCACATTATTGTACGCCACGTCACTCAGTAAATAAAATAAAAACAATAATAAACTTTTCTTCTTATGCAGTGGCCGTGTGCATGAGCATGGACAGCATTCCTTCCGCATCGCATACCGCTTAAAGGAAGCTCCAAGGTAGCTCCTTCGTAGTATTAAAAGCCAATCTCAGAGGCGATGCTTTGAGTTGGGCAGGAAAGAAGAGAAAGCGATGGGAAGAGCCTGAAACACGTCGAACACTATATATATATATATATATATATATATATATATATATATATAAACTTTTTTGTGCAGGGAAATATGCGGGGATTTTTGGCGATGTATGCGGGGAAAAATGCCGGAAATAGGGAATTTTCGGGCCTCGGAAAGGGAATTCTTCTGTCCAGGACGGAACATCACTGATGCTGTGTTGGGTTGTGGACTTCGTTTTGCCTTCATTATTACTGCTTTGTGGTCCGTGAAGTGTAGAGCCAATGGTTCTTCTATGGGATCTATAGTTGGCAAAGACGAGGTCTATGCACGTTCCTGTTCTATCGCCGCCGGATACACCGTCCGGCGGAGACAATGGGCGCGTTAGCGCCCGGAGCGCTAAAAGAGACGTCAGACGAGGCCGAGAACGGGGAAGGCCCATCACGCGAAAACGAAACTGATCGGAAGTCTACATGACTCCGAGATTAGTAACATGAATTTAGGACATGAAATGCCCGACACCACAGTTCCCCTGATGGTTGTTGGTTGTTTCCAGTCATACGAAATGCATCGTAGAGCGTATCGAGACGTCATATACTGCACAAGCCGTTTTTGCCGTTTAGCCACCGCTTCCCGAGCTCTCGCCACCGGGGTAGCAGCTTGTTATCGGCGTTGCCGTTGAGCCGCCGCTTCCTGCGCCCTGTTACGATCGGCCTTGGAAGCCGTCGCGGCAGAGGCCGCGGACAATGCTCCTATTTTTCTAAAGTTCCTCCCGGGTTCGCTGCCCTTCGGGAGCGCAGGTCTAATCCCTTTTCCTGGAATGCCTACGAGCGTGCGGCGTGGTCAAGTGACCAGAAATTCCAGCGGCAGTGCCGCGAACAGCCCTTTGTGGCAAGATGCGGCCGGCGGGGGGACGAGGCTGCTCGTCACATTCCAAGCAACGAGGAGACAAAGCCGAGGTCCAGTCCACAGAAGACCTGCTGCGTGTTGTTGCCTGGCGGAGGATCTCCCTAACCAGCCGTGACATTCTTCGGCACGATAACAGAGACTCTACCCCCCCCCCCGGCCGGAAGAATTCCGGGAACCAGCACCGGCCAAGATCTGCAAACGTGTGCAAAAGTTGGTACTGTGCGCAAAACCGTGGTGCTCTTGTCGGACCATATTTGGTCATCGTTTCGACGGTGCCCTCTCCACGTGCACCTATTGGACGTCGGTCCCCAGTCTCGTGGGTGGAGCTACAGGGCCATCGAGAGCCGTATTGGCCAACGATGTGGACAATGCGCCCAGAGTTGGCAACGCGGCGACATAAAAGCCCAAGACATGTTTTTGTAAGAGTCTCTCAATCTGTCATCTTTCGTCATGTAAATAAACTTCTGTTAAGTTTTCCTCCCGAGTCGCTCACTGCCACGGCTCTCTGCTCCGGACATCGATGGGCCTGCGGTTCGACACCTTACGCTCGGCACCACGCTACCCGCTGGTCGGCTCAAGCAGCAGGCCAGTCGCAACAGCCCTCAACTCCGAGTCCGCGGGGCGTTTTTGTCGTTCTGCCGCCACTTCCCGCGCCTTACGTTCGTTTTCATCCATGGCAGAAAGAGATGGTTCCATGGTCGTCATCGTCATCGGGTACCTTGCACGTGCTAACGCTATTATTCTTCATCGTCATCAGCGTCGTCGTCATGGCGATAGTGGGTACCTTGAATGTGCTGTGCACGCCGCCGCACGCCGACAAGGCTCGGTCTTAAAGGGACACTAAAGCGAAACAGTGACTTGGTTTAAATTGACAAACTACACTCTGAGAACTCTAATGTCATATGTTTCGCTATCGTAAGTTCATTATTAGCGGAGAAAATCAAGGCTGAAGTTTTATTTTTAAATTTGGCGCCGCTATCTGCGCGCGTGACGTCAGAAATTCCAAATGTGTTTTTCGTATTTTCGCGACATTGGCTCGATCAAATTTTCTGAAACTTCGTATGCTAGGTCTATGGTACCCACAGATGACAACGCACCTCATTTTTATTGATTAGAAGCTACGTAGGACTCAGTAGACGCCTTCAAAATCTATGACGTCACAGTGTTTGGTGCGGGAATCTCAAGGGTGGCGTCTCCACCTGCATTTTCTTTTCGCGTGTTTTCTCGCTTACCAAGCGTCGTGTCGCGGTAAGAGTGGTGTTTTCGGGATTGTGAAATTGTACTTAACTAATACGCGATAAATCGTTTTGCCCTTTAGTGTCCCTTTAAGGTGCTTCGCCCCTAAAAATCCATGTAGAATGTCATTTGCCAGTTCGTGGTTCATTAGGAACATGCCTAAACGATTCAAGCGTGACACCCCGACTTGAAGAGAAGGCGTCATAAACTCTGTTGCTCTCTGGTACCCCACAGTCACCCCCGAAGAAGGGTCCACGTTGGACCCGGAACGTCGGGATTTTCTCATTTTGAAGTAAAAAGAACTTTTTACGTTCATTGAATACGTTGTT
>JALIZH010002843.1:0-20695 GCA_030522465.1 Rhipicephalus appendiculatus
GGCACGAAAAAGGGCCGCGCCTTTCGAAAGACAGTCACTGATTTCGGGGAAGGGCGCAATGCAGAAGGAAGTGCAGTTAGGCATATGTTGGCAGCATGGCGGGTCTTTAGCTGCTTAGCTATGGCGTTGTGTTCGTACTTTCCTTCAGTTGTTGTATCTTTTGTCGTTGGTCGGATGAAGATGAGTTGTTGCACACTTCAGAGCCCTCGCTTACTTCAGCAACTGCACTAAAGTCATCGTCGCATGCAAGTGACTCAGGCGACTAAACGTTCAAAAAGGAGGAGAGAAGCAGGAAGGATCTGTAGCTGTGTAGCTGGTGATGTAAGACATGAAAGAAGGTACAAGTCGCAAGAGTGAACTAGAAGACGTAACAAATTCTGGCGAACAAGAAACAATGACCATTCAGGATCCCAGTGTACAAATAGCTATTTTTCTGATCTCGCTTGGCGTGTACTGTTCTTTTCGTTTCGTGTACATAATGTTTTTATTTGTTTCTGATCGTAATGTGTTCTTTCTATTCCTCGGGAAAACGGAAAACAATGTAGCCCGATTTGTTGACAAGAGTGCCTGTTTTTTTTTTTTTTTTTTGCTTTAACGGTTCGTCAAAAGCATATCGCGACGGGCGAAACAGGCTGTGCAACCAAGAAGCGCTGTGGTGTTCACGTGCTCCGTTAAGTTGTTCGGCAGAAATTTTTTGTGCTGGCGTGCTGTTGATGTCTGCTCGGTTTGTTTCAAGACTGCGAGCAAATGCGAAAACAACACTGGTTTCTCTTTGAGAACGAGAAAGAATACAAAGGCACTCGTAAGAAAACAACGTTGTCACTTTGGTGACGAAAGTGAGTACTCTGCGAAAGTGAGCAAGTCAGTGAGTCAAGCGAGTCACACCGCCGCGAAAATAGCGCCGTGGCGCCAAGCTCCAGGACAAGTGCGTGCTCTTCTCTTCTAGACGTAAGCTTAAAAGCCTATTCATGATGATCTTCGCCAAAAAAAAAAAAAAAAAAGTTGGGAGGGGATCAGCGTTTACTTGTAACGTAGCATATGTAAACTGTTTTAACTAAATCTGTTTTGAATAATTAGAAATGAGACAGTGAAACCTACGAGTGGATTTTGTGCTGCAGTGCGACTCTGTTTAGGGTGTCGTTTTATTGAATGCTATATTGGGAGTTAATAATATGCTGCGGTCGGAACTATGGTCACGACAAGAATAATTGAGAGGCCAATAAGCAAGAAAGCAGATCTCTTTGTGTTTGATGAAATAATGATGATGATAATAATAATAATAATAATAATAATAATAATAATAATAATAATAATAATAATAATAATAATAATAATAACAGATACGACAATAACGAACGTCCTAATAACATCGACGTTTCCTACAAAAGTCAAAAAACTGTCTAAAAAATTACATAAAAACCCGCTTGTTTCACTAACGATCAACAAACACGCCGGCCCTCGTAACGTTCCAGTTTCGCCCTTCAGAGATAGTTTTAAAACAATTAGAAAGAGTACAAAAGGGGGGGTCTATATGAGGATACACGAGAAAGTGGGTGTAACTCCGAAACTGTTGGTCCTCCCGGTGGCTTTTGATGTGCACAAAAAAATGCCCCCACCTCCCCGAAGGGAATCGTGAGAAAATGCGAATGCATTTCGCGCGCGCTTCACTCCATTTATATATGGTGGTTGTGGTTCGAAGAAGGAAAAGGCGCCTAATTTCTGCAGCCCGGTCGGGAGCACGGCGCAGCACCCTGTTTTTTTTTTTGCTTTTTTCCAGTTTTTTTTGTTTATTTTTTAAAATTTTTTTGTTCTTTTTCACTTTTTTTTTCTTTTTTTTTAAAATTTTTTTTCATATATAGGCTCCGCCGAAGCTCCCGCGATGCGAGCGCCCTCACGCACCAGAGCGCGCTCCTCCTCTCCACTCACTATAACACCTGCCGAGGCCGCCGCGGACAACGCCAACGCCGGATGCCTGACATAGCCCGACTAAGAAATGCATTCGCATTTAAAACTGGGGATGCGTAAAGCACGTAGCGATGGAGCGGTGTTTCCTACTGGAACATGCCAATCGCTGCTAATGTGGGCAATGAGAGACAGAAGACTCCGGACTGGACACAGAGACTCGCAGTCCGCTTTTAGTTAACGCGCACGCTGCGAATTTTTATTGTTCAACAACGCACAGGAGAAATCTCCCACCGGCACCACCTTGGAGGTCAAGATCCATTGCCATATATACGGGGTGGCCAGTGAACGGTTGCGCAGCGCGAGCAGTCGGTATTTTTAGGAGCGAAGCTCCTTAAGCCGTGGGTCGTGCGTCCTCGATGTATGTAGTAGGTAGCCACCTCCACGCCACCTCTGGTTTAGTTCTTGGAATGTCCGCTAAATGACGGTACTTCATTATGACGAATATATTTAGGGGCGAAGCTCCTTACGTCATCACCTCGGCGGTCCTCGGTTGTCCATGCATTCTGAGTAGCCAGTAGGCACTGGATTTCGACCTCCAAGGTAGTGCCTGTGTGAGATGTCTCCTGTGCGTGATTAAACAATAAAAAAAATTCACAACGTACATGTAAAATTAAAGTGAGCTGCGAGTCGCCATGACTCTCATCGACCCTTTAGTAGAAATGCGCCCGATCTCACGTCGTTGATGATGTACTGCGCAGAATTTGCGGAAGATTACCGGTCTACCGACGCACCTCCGAAGCTTCGCCCACTCATCATCATTCACTCCGTGGATATGGTGCCGTCATCTTCAGTTCTCGTCTCGTTTCCTGAGAGGGCGCTGTCCTATAGACATGCGTACAATATGGCGGTTGGGTGAAGGTACGCTAGATGGCGTTGGCGGTGCAGCTGCTCTCCGATTGCGCGGACCGCCGTACGAGTGCGCTTGCCGGATCGTGCTGCTTGGCGGACCATGGACGACGACCAGGTCGTTGAAGTTTGAATAAAATTTCACACACACTATCGCTTTGATTACTGCTGGGCGAAACCACTGAAGATTTTACGGTGTAACCATGATTGCTTCAGTCACCATAACTCTCATCGACCATTTAGTATAAACGCGCCCGATCTCACGTCGGTGATGATGTACCGGGCAGAAGTTCACGGAAGATTCACGGTTTACCGATGAACCTCCGCAGCTTCGCCCACTCATCATCATTCACTCCGTGGATATGCTGTGTTTTTCAACCAAGAAACTCGCTAGCAGACGCTGCCTGTGTCGGCGTCACGAGGCGAGAGAGGGGGGGGGGAGCGTTAGGAGAGGAGAGAGAGGGGGGGAGCGTAGGAGAGGAGAGAGAGGGGGGGCGCATGCGCAGTGGGAGTGTGGACGCTGCGGGCAGAGATGGAGAGAGGGGGGGAGCGCAGCAGGGGGAGAGAGGAGGGGAGGCGCATGCGCAGTGAGGGTGTGGTTGCCGCGGGGAGGGATGCCTAGAGGAGAGAGAGGGAGAGAGGAGGTTTTTTATTTTTATTTTTTTTTTGAAAGGGTTTGCGCATGCGCAGTAAGGGTGGTCACGCCGCACACCAGCACCACCGGATTAAGCTTCGCCATAAGATGCTTCACATCTAACACCTGCCGGCGCTCACCTCCTCAACCTATCCTCCTCCTCCTCCTCCGCGGACAACGCCAACGCCGCAAAACGCCGGATGCCTGACATAGCCCGACTATGAAATGCATTCGTGCGCTTTGGCACTTCGCTCCTATCCGAATGCTGAAACCGCAGTGGGGATTTTTCTGACCGCATCAAAGCTTAGCACATAAACGCGATTGCATATGGAAGAGTTTGGATAAGATAATGTAATAATTTTACTTCCAAATCTGGATCATTTCGTGCTTCTTCAGTAATTTGACGATGACGCCACGTTATTAGCAGAATCAGCCCCTCGTAAATCATGAATGCTTGATAAGATGCTGATAACCTTGCAATGCTGATAATCGATGAAAAATAATCCGTAGGTTAAACTGACCTTGGATATGTCAACTAAAGTGGATGCCTGGGCGTGTTGGTAAGGCACAGCGAAAAGGACACCGTGCAAAAAAACGGGACACCAGAAAAATGAAGACACAAAGAGCAGCGATGTTGTCTATGGATCTGTCAGCACATTTCGCTGTTCTTTCCAGCTTAAATAATTCACAAGGTAGGCTTTGTTAAGGCCATGTTGTGGGCTTAGTTAAGCTCTCGGTCTTTCTCTTTCGTTTCTCCCTCCCTAGTGGTTGGGTGTGAAATTTGCGAATTCAGATTGTTATAAACTGAACAAGAAGGGAAATCTGGGCTAGTTGGGTGTAGTTCATTTTGATCATCTCACAGCACAACATAAGACGAAGACGTAGAAGAAGAGTGTGATCAGCGCTGGTGTTGTCACACTCTTCTTCTACGTCTTCGTCTTATGTTGCGCTGTGAGCTGATCAGATTCTTATCTCATTGGAATGGCCAACAGTGCGAATGTTGCAGCATGCAACTTATGGGGCTGTAAGCAGACCACTGGGTACATTCTATGCCACCGCCCATTGTACCAGATTCAACGACGCGTTGTAGGAGCCAAGCTCCATCGTCTTGATGCAAGAACACTATCAGAAAACAAGACCCTGAGACCTTTGCGCATAGCTTGGTGCATACCCAAGGCCACGAAAGCCCTATTCTGCTACTTAAAGACGACCGCACTTCACGAGTATCATTTCTTCATTGTTCAATGCTTCTTCACTGTTCATTTGTTCTTTTTGTTGCTCTTGTTCTTTTTTGTCTATCTTATCTATTATTGCCCCTTTCCCCCCACCCCAGGGTATCCAACCAACTCAAAGCGCCAACACACACACACACACACACACACACACACACACACACACACACACACACACACACACACACACACACACACACACACACGCGCGCGCACGCACACACGCACGCACGCACACACGCACGCACGCACACACGCACGCACACACGCACGCACACACGCACACACACACACGGACGCACGCACGCACACGCACACACAACAACTTTGCGGTTCTTATTAGTAATATACTCCAGTTTAAGTAGCACATGATCTTCTACCTTTTACAGTAACAAGCCAAAAGAAAGTGCCGAGCTTTGCCTGTAAGTTTTGGTTGCTGTCACGACCTGTAACCTCCCACATCAAACGAGATATAACAGGTTTCTTTGAAAACTTTCCGCACCTTGTGTACCACAGCAGAGCAAAGGGGGAGGGGGGGGGAGTACAAAGCCACGCACTATTATACCTTGGTCCCACTGAATAGGCTGCGGCGGTTATCGCCAAAACACAGAATCAATGCGCGCCAACGCAACCTTGTTTCGGAAGGTGTTTATAGAGCTGCGGAACAAACAGTATTCTCGTGCACGAAATTCCGTTTCCCTTTTACTGGCGTAAACGTGTACCCGTAAAAATAAAAGCCGCACCGCCACGTTTGGACCACGCATATATCCTCGAGAACGTTTCCGTTTAACGGCTGCTCTTTCCGAGACGGCCGGACACGCAAACAAATGGTGCTCCAGCTACTTCTTTCACCGATCGCGAACGAGCGAGAACGAGTGAAAGTAATTCCGAAGGACGGTACGAATGGGGAGATGGGATGCAGGGAAGAGCTTATTGATGGTGAAAGGTAGGGAATAAATGTATCGAAAGTGGCTTGCCAGGCCACTGAAACAAAGAGACGACGTGGGGAGGCAGTTAGCTTCACGGCAAGGCAGTAAAGGTTCGCCAGGAAGCAGAGAGGAGGGGGCATACCGGGAACTCCGGCTGCAGCGGTATTCGGCCGCGGAAAAAAGAAAGGGCTCATTCGGTGCAAATGAGGCAGGCGCTGGCATACTCTGTGGCCCATCCCACACTGTTCCTTCCGTTCAACCTTCTCTCCGTGGGATGACCGGCCTATACATCTTCGCCGGGAGCCACGCAGTCTACGACTTAGCTCTCCGCTACACTGTGCCTTGAGTGCGCGCTATCGTACAGAACAACGCAGCGTGTGGTGCGTAAACGCAGTGGAGGCAGCGAAGTGAGCGAGCATGTTACTGTGGTGGGTGGGACTTGGAATGCAAGAAACTAGGAAATGTAGAGCTGTGGAGCGCGAGCTTGGCGGTAATTTCCCACGAGGCTGCGATCACCGGGGCACGGCGCCGAACCGCTGCGGTTTTTCGCCCAGGCACCTTTCGCTTCGGTAATGTTCTTAAGTGTAGCGAGTGTGTTCGGGCACTCTGTGTTTTCTGCTGTTGTTACTACGGCTGCCTTCTAGCTCGCTCTCTATACGGCCCTCTAAAGCGCACGCGCGTTCGAAGGGTCTTCGACAGCCGACACGAAGGGATTTACCCTTGTTCTCTGGCCGTTGTGGTTTTTGTGGTCTACACCAAATGCAGCGAGCAGTTTAGGAAGAATATCTCGGGGTCCGCACGGGCTCGGTGAGCCAAACCATTCAGGAACGACGGACATCCCAAGTGTTTTCCTCAAAGAAGAAGTTGTTCGATCCTGTTTACAGTGTCAACGCCAACACAAAATTGTGGCCTGGAAGAATAGAAGGAACAAAAACCACGATTTCTCTGTAGCGTTACTATTCTTTAGCGAGAGCGTACAGCAGGACTTACGGGGAAACTAAGTAAACATCAAAAGTTCAAAAGAAAGCAAGCAAATAAGCACGAAAAAGAATAAAAGATATCTGACGTTCATTTCTCAGTACTCTGAATGTAGTAGCTAACGCTGGGTATGTATAATTGTACGACATTGTAACCGCCTTCATCATTGGTGGAAATGTGAGTATTGGACAGACTGAGTGTGCATTGTACAATAGCGTTCTACGGCAGTCTCGTGTGGCTTTGTTCAAAATGTGTCAGACGTTTTACGCTAATCTTCCTCGAAATATTTGTCTCTAACACAGTGCGATCGTGACAAGTACAACCATGGCTCCATCAGGAGCAAAAGCTTCAGACCTGTCGGATGTTTCTCGTATTTTCTGTCCCGAAACAACCCGTTGTTTACAAAACTTTGGACACTAGGAACACAAAGCGTGGTCCCGTTCTCGCTCTGAAGTAACGCCACTGTAAAGCTGCTTTTATTCTCCTAATGAGGGACAGCAAACAGTTGCATGGCAGATGGCAATGGAAAGGTTTTGTGTGTGCACAATGTTCATTCACTGAAGACGAGCTTTGAATGTTTGAGACAAATCGAGGATGCGCATTCACCTGAACACATCAAAGTAAGGTTGAATGAATGGACGGCTGGCTTTTGATAAAAATAAATTGCCCAGCAAGCTCTTCCGTTGCACTTTGAGAGCTATCGAAATTGTTTTTGGGAAGGCTTCCATCATAATAAAAGGCTTAGAGTCAATACTATTACTTTTTGTTTCCCGCCTTGCCTGCCTGGAAGTGGCCGTATGATGAAGAAGGACTGAAAGTTCTTCCGACAAACTTGCGACAAGATTAGTGAGAGCACAGTATGCTGGCGGATATGTACTTGAAAAAACGCTGCGAAGCCATATCTTTCCATTTGACTTTAATAAGGGCTCTTCACAGAAAAAAAATTCTGGGGAGCTAATAGGAACGTTTGAAGAGGCCCACTCGATGGTGTACAATGTTCGAACACACACTCACAAAAAGAAAAAAAAAAGGTATTATATATGAACGTATCATGCGTACACGTGTGCTGTTCTTTTTTAAGTTTCCAGAATCCAGCAGGAACAAACTGTTTGATATGATTATTAGACAGATGACAAATAGAATATGTTAAATAGTGATTGTAAAAAATAGCAATATTATATTGCTGGGTTTTGAACTGTTGTGAATGACTATTTATTAAATTTGCCCACGCTTGAGAAAACTCTGTTTAGTCGGGTGAACGGGAAATTCAATTTTCGAGCTTACATCCCATTTCTTACTTCAATGTCCGCGTGTTTTTTATTCTGGAGCTTCATTGAAAACTGAGATAGTCTTTTATCGCGTTATTATCAGTTTGTACTTTATATTTTGATTACGTTCGCCAGCGCACGAGGTAGAGTTTTGCAAAAAAAAAAAAAACTTCCCCATCTCCCGCTAAAGGGAACCATATATGGATGCGAAGCAGCGGGGAGATGGTTAGCTTGAGCGGAAGCAACCTCGCCGCTCTCGTTTCGCGGCAGCGGCCCGGGCGCTCATCGCGGTGCTGCACAGGAGAATGAGGCGCGCGCGCTCCGCCATTTTCATACCGCAGGAACTACCGTGGCGCCCCCCAGCGGAGTATGCAGCTGTCGCACCACCTGTCGTGCGCGCCGCTCCGTAGAGTAGAGGATTCCTAGAGGAGAGAACGGGGGGGGGGGGGGAGCGTAGGAGAGGAGAGAGAAGGGGAGGAGGGAGAGGGGGGATGTTATACGAAGTGAGGCTGGCAGCTAACTCTTTTGGATCCGATCTCACGCAACTTTACAAAACGCTGGTGTAAGAGAATACGGCCGTTCAAGGCAGATTTTCCGCACCATCTCTTCGCGTTGAGAGCGCAGCACGCAGAAGGATATGCGAGCCGCTCGCTGTCGGCTGCCGAGATAGCCAGACAACGCGCTCGCCAGCGACGACCCCGCTCGTAAAATCAGGTAAGAGTTGCTGCTCGAGGGACCCCCCCCCTCCTCGCGTTTTTTCATGCTCGTTAAAGACGAACGGGTGCGGCGTTTCCTCTCTGCTTGAGCATTCGACGGGCGGTCAAACAGGTGAGGGGATCTTATCGCATGCGCCTCGGAGCGACGGGGATGGGCCGGCTCGTTTGATCTCCGCTTCAGCCGCCTTCGTCGCCCCCGCTCGCGCGCTATTGCCCGCGGGTAGAACGTACGATGCGTTGGGGGGATCTTATCAATTCGGACTTTATACGGGATATGACGGCGATGACGACGGCGACGGCAAAAAACCCGTCGAGACTGTCCATATAATTGCTATCACAATAAAAACGAGTTACATGCTGGGACCCCCTCCTTGAAAAAGTTCGGCATCATGGTGCATTCGGTGTAACACTTAAAGGCGACAGCGTTTTGCACACTTTGTAATGAAATGTGTTTGGGACCAGACTTCGAGAAGTGTGAGAAGCGCGTAGTGTGAGCAGCACGCATTATATTACCACAGCGTTAACAGTCGATTGCATTGTTCCGTCATCCCTTCCGCCCCGCCCTCCCTGAGGTTTTCTGCACTTCACGTGGTGTTGCCGTATACCTCCGGGATTGGCCCACCTTTCACCAAGCAACGATTTTATTTGATCACGTCACAACGAGACGTCATCATTCCATCTCCATATGAGGTCACATGGGTTTTTGTGCCGCTTCATTCGCCTGCCGTGCTTCGCTCAAGGCTTCCGTGGAACGAGGCATTTAAGGCTTTCGCCTTAACATTGCACGAAACTGAGTCTTATTTTGAAGCTTAGTTTTACAATATTCATTTTAAATATGAATGGCTTTCTTTATAAATGTCTGCACGTAACCGACAAGTCTTAAATATTTTTACCATTGAATGCCGCAGTAGAGTCATGTACGTTCGTGTGGCGTGCAATTCGCCGAGACATTTTGAAAACAGCTGCGTCAGCCTCTCAAACCACACATGTCGTCATCACAGAAAGGCCCTAGTGAGAACGCTCAGCGGTATGAGAGCACTGAATTCGATGTTTCCCGTTACATTGTGTTTTGTTTTACGCGTGGCGTATTCGCGATGCGCAGCGCCTATAGGGGGCGCCACTGAAAGCCGCGTAGCGGCTGCCGTCGGAACCGCAAGCGAGTCGCGTAGCAGACGCCTCCTTTCACAGCAAGCATGGCGGAAGTGCGCGCGTGCGATTTGCCACTTGTGCGCGTCGTAAATAATTACTTCTGCGGCGATAGTGTGCGCAAAGGAGCCGCACTTTATAATAGTGGACATGTGTCCGATGTCACAGCTGTGTGGGACGACATTGTCACCATACGCGCCAAGTGTTTGCCACAGACAAGCATCAACAAGCTTCCCTACGAAGTGGAGCTCATCGTAAGTACACCGCTTTCTTTATAACGTCCCGATCACTAATGCCTGCATGCGTTGACGCGTGAACCAACGTTTTTTTCTCGACACAGTAGCTTCGTTCACGTGCCATGTGTTTATATAGTAGATTTTGAGGGAGCGCTGTCGCACCGGCGCATGGATTTCACGGGTGCGGGCACGCGAAGGGTCAGCGTTGGTAAAACTTCGAAACCAGCACAATAAATTTGGGAAAATTACACCATCTCCCGCTAAAGGGAACCATGTGTAGATGCGAAGCAGCGGGCGCTAACGCTTACACTGGTGGCGGCGTTGACGCTGGCGCTCATCGCAGCGTTGCGCAGGAGAGAAACCTGGGGAGGCGCAAAGCACGCAGTGATGGACCGGTGTTTCCTACTGGAACATGCCAATCGCTGCTAATGGGCAATGAGAGACAGAAGACTCCGACTGGACACAGAGACCCGCAGTCCGCTTTTAGTTAACGCGCACGCTGCGAATTTTTATTGTTTAACAACGCACAGGAGAAATCTCCCACCGGCACCACCTTGCAGGTCAAGATCCAGTGCCATATATACGGGGTGGCCAGTGAACGGTTCTGCAGCGCGAGCAGCCGGTTTTTTCAACCAAGAAACTCGCTAGCAGACGGTGCCTGCGTCGGCGTCGCGAGGTGAGAGAGGGGGGAGCGTAGGAGAGGAGAGAGAGGGGGGGACGCGCATGCGCAGTGGGAGTGTGGACGCCGCGGGTAGGGATGCCTAGAGGAGAGAGGGGGGAGAGGAGGCTTTTTATTTTTTATTTTTTTAAGGGTTTGCTCATGCGCAGTAAGGGTGATCACGCCGCACACCACCACCACCACCACCACCAGCACCGGATTGAACTTCGCCGTAAGATGCTTCACATCTAAAAAAATTGAAGGACACTTTGTACATTCCAAAGTGTGTTCGGCGAAAGCGTGTGGCCATTCCACTGATTATGCCATGTCTTTTTTTCTTTTTACACTCTCAGTGGGATAAGACACAGACCGAATGGGTGCGTGTTTTCTTCTTTAATTTTTTACTGCGAATCGCAGTGAGACGCGAGACTAATCTTCCTCCGTTCGCATGCGTTAGTATTTTTTTTAGCGCTTTGCTCATCGTGCAAACGCCATCCGCGTTCCAGGTCTTAAATTGACGGACCCTTTGTAAATTGGAAAGTGTATTCCGTGAACGCCTGGGTTCATTGAGACGGCGTCGGTCAGAATGATTGCAAACTCTGGGCACAGCGACGCTACGCTGTGGCTGTGCTGAGCCCTCTGCGCAGGCCTGGCGGTTTTTTCAACCAAGAAACTCGCTAGCAGACGCTGCCTGCGTCGGCGTCGCGAGGAGAGAGAGGGGGGAGCGTAGGAGAGGGGAAGACGCGCATGCGCAATGGGGGTGTGGACGCCGCGGGCAGGGATGCCTAGAGGAGAGAGGGGGGCGTAGGAGGGGAGAAAGGGGGATCATAGGAGGGGGAGAGAGGGAGGGGACGCGCATGCGCAGTGAGGGTGTGGCCTCCGCGGGGAGGGATGCCTAGAGGAGAGAGAGGTGGAGAGGAGGTTTTTTATTTTTATTTTTTTAATGGGTTGGCGCATGCGCAGTGGGCGTGTGGACGGACGGACGGACGCCGGACGGACACCGGACGGACGGACACCGGACGGACGTGAGCATGAGACATTAAAGGCTTTCGCCTTAATATCTCGGCAGCTTGCGCTAGTGGCGCGAGACTGAGTCACTGTGGAGCTGGTGGTCACCTAGCTTGTTATAGCAGCTTGGCTACGTATTAAGGCGAAAGCCTTTAATGTCTCATGCTCACGTCCGTCCGGTGTCCGTCCGTCCGTCCGTCTGTCCGTCCGTCCGTCCGTCCGGATGTCCGTCTGTCCGTCCGTCTGTCCGTCCGTCTGTCCGTCCGGATGTCCGTCCGTCCGTCCGTCCGTACGGATGTCCGTCCGTCCGGATGTCCGTCTGTCCGTCCGTCCGTACGGATGTCCGTCTGTCCGTCCATCCGTACGTCCGTCCGTCCGTCCGTCTGTCCATCCGTCCATCCGGATGTACGGATGTCCGTCCGTCCGTCCGGATGTCCGTCTGTTCGTCCGTCCGTCCGGATGTCCGTCCGTCCGTCCGTCCGGATGTCCATCCGTCCGTCCGTCCGGATGTCCATCTGTCCGTCCGTCCGTCTGTCCGGATGTCCGTCCGTCCGTCCGTCCGTTCGTCCGTCCGTCTGTCCGTCCGTCCCGTACGGATGTCCGTCCCTCCGGATGTCCGTCCCTCCGGATGTCCGTCCCTCCGGATGTCCGTCTGTCCGTCCGTCCATCCGGATGTCCGTCCGTCCGTACGGATGTCCGTCCGTCCGTCTGTCCGTCCGTCGGTGTTTTCGTCCATCTTTCCGTCAGTGGAATGGCCACACGCTTTCGCCGAACACACTTTGGAATGTACAAAGTGTCCTTCAATTTTTTGCAGCATGGCTACGTAATAAACTAAAGAAATCACGTAAGTTTCATAATCGGCTCCACTCAGGCGTGCACAGGGTTCCCCATCAGGAGGGGGGTGGGGGGGCAAAGGATCATCGCGGCGCCCCCAGGGCCCACTAAGTCATGCATGAGGCAGATTTTGCGCCCCTCCCCCCCTCTTAGGCGAATAGGAAAGCCACCTCCCCCCCCCCCCCCTCTCCCGTGCGCACGCCTATGGCCCCACTCATAACACAGCTTGTGTAAAGCTAATGAGCATTAGTGGGATACATCAAGGGTGTTTCCTATTAGCATGAAGTCATGTTACGAGGCATTCAAAAGGAGGTTGAATCAGTTGAATGTCCTGTCAAAAGCCTTCAATGGGCATAGGTGCCATGTTTTACAGCCAGTGTGCATATAGTTGAAGCGAGCGCACAGCGAACATTCTGCACCGGTGATCGCATTCCAGTGCCATCAATAGGTAGAATGCAGCCGATTTCGTGCAGCACACGTGTGATTCCACGGCGCTTTTGTAAAGGAGCCGTCACCTGCCCCACATTCTCTGGCATTGCGCTTCGCGCCATTCGTTTTTCGAGAGAGCCTAGGCATCGCGTCTTATCAGTAATAACAACCTCATGTGCATTGTAGCGTCTACAATGCAGGCGAGGCGACCAAGTGTAAACGTAGTAGCGTTCGCTGAAGACGTAGCGACATAAATGGAGAAATAAAAACACGGTAATTGTTCTAACACTGCCGTAAGCAAAGCGCGATTGCTTACCTTCTACGTCGGACAGCCGCAATCCACCGCCGCCGTCGCTCTCGCTCATGAAATAGCACTGGAAACCTGTAGAAGTGCGTTCCTGGCGATTTTTTGTATGTGTTTGAGCAGCCGACAACGCAGCAGTTATTTTTCGACTTCGCTGAAGCCCCACAGAGTCGTTAAATCAGGATGAAAACATATTCATCCGTGCACTCGCGTACACGCTCGTGGGAACACTGCTCGCCCGGACCCGCCAACGCTTCCGAGCCGTGGCGGCAGATGGCGTCGTCGGCGCTTTGCGCATCGCCTATAGTGCCTTATTACGCGCTGGTAAATATAGATGATAAAGTATCCCGTCAAAGATGGCTGACCAGCCGCCTTAATGCAGCATACGGATGCCAGTACACACTGTGCCACTTGCAAGATACCCACTTGGTATCTTCTCTTGAAGTTGCGACTCGTCCCCCACCCGTTAGCATGCCACTGTAAAACCAATATGGTGGTGGGTCCGGACCTCGACACTGAAAGCACAGAAAAACCTTTTCTTCAGGTATCGATCACCACGAGAAGGTTTCACTTATTCGCATTCTATTAAAGCGGGACACTGCGCGTCTGTAACAATACAGGTTCTTTTGCGTGTTCTTCGTTCGCAATTACGCTCTAAGGTGGGGCTGAATTTTTTGTCGGCAGTGTTCTTTTCGATTCTTTGCTGCCATTTCCATTCTTTGCTTAGAGTTCAAGTGCACAGTCCCGATGTCGTAACAACGAAGACTGAATGTTCTGATATAGCCCAGAACTTCAAGCGAACACCACTCTCCAGCAAAGTAGGATACATTTTACTTCTTGACAGGGTCAGCGCCTGTCAAAACCAAAAGGTCTTGTATCCGATGGCAATGTGCTATCCGTGCCCTTGCAAAGAACGAGAGAAGGAAAGTCAGAACAGTTTTAAAATATACCCCCGCACTTCATAAACTCTTTCTAACGTGGCCGACCCCTCCAGGGCATTCGTGGATCGCCTTTTCGGCACTGACAGGCACGTTTTCAAGAAAAGCGGCGACAGTCTCTCCGGATGAGGAATTCGAGAAACAAGTAATCTCGCAGGCCAATAGTTTTTTCGGCTGTTTACCGTTTCGTTGTACACCTTCTCGAATTTCACAAGAAATTGCTTCTTGTGAAATCTTTCTTGTGAAACGCTTCTAGTGAAATTCACGAAATGCTTCTTCGGTATATTTCTACAATATAGAGTGACATTACACATTTTGCCCAGTATTTTGTAGTCTGCACGCACATTATCCGGAATTTTTATATAATACTCTCTTTTAACACTTTTTTCTGCAATAATGAGCAACTTTGTCAAGCTTATTTTTGAAATAGCTTGTGCAACTCTGATGTCGCTACACTGAAGGGAAGAGGGGCTTTGCATTGCAAGAAAAACCAAGCTGAAGGTGTCTTCTGGAGTTCATAATTCATACCGACTCAGTGTCACACGGAAAGTAATAAGGAGATAAAAGAAAAAAAATGCCACAGTTTCACCGCAAGGGCGAAGCAATAAATGCGATCGCGACAAATTGGCATGTCATGCGCAGAAATCCTAGATGCTCGACACTTTGCAGCACGCTGCTCAAAAACGAAGAAGGACGCACGAAAAGAACACACAAGTATAAACTAGATGAATGCGAACCAACAACTGTGACAGTTGTTAGCTCACACCCACCCTGTGTATGCCTTTGTTTTCTTTTCGTATGGCGTTCTTTGTGTTTGAGAAGCACGCTGCAAATGTTCAGCATGCACGAACAACTAGCCCCTAATTTGGCTTTTCTAACTAGCAACTGGCTCGTTTCGCAAACATGGCCGCTGCAGCGAGCGAAGTGACCTTCGTGTGGTCTATAGCTTTAACACAAACTTTTAGTGAAAGCACAACACGTACAAACATTCCCCCTCAATATGTAAGCGAGCGAGTACGGGCGACCACGCCAAGAAGGTCAAAGTACAGGTTGGAGGCACGCACCCCAACTCCGGCAAAAGACGAGGGGGGCGACGACCTTTAAATCTACAGTTACTGTTAAGGCTACGTATGGGTAGCAAAGTTGCGCATCTGTTATCCAAATGTCGCTCGCAACCATGCGTTCTGGAAAAGCTGATACTTGAGCTAATTATGTATTTACGGACGCCGCCTTGACAGCGAACTGGATTAACATTAATCATCGCCAGTCAAGTTCATCGCTGGTCGGCGACACGCCGCGCATAGAGACAGGAGACATGCTGGGCATGTTTTATGCGAAAACCGAGCGCGCCTTCCGGCAACATCTATCACAATACATCTCCATATGTTTCACGCAACCTCAAAATACAGCTGCTTAATTAGCAACCCTCCTTGTTGCTCTTCAGACTGTCACAGAGGGGACCCTTAAAGGGGCCCTGCAACACTTTTTTGAGCATGCTCAGAAAACGCTGCCGATCGGTAGTCCAGGCTCTCGAGAACACGCGAGCCAAATATTATAGCGCAGCACGCGGCGTGGAATTCACAATAAATTCACAAAGTCAGCCAGAAATTGCTTTCTCTTCTCTCGACAAATGACGTTGCGTACCCAAAAATCACTCGTCACCGACGAGAGATTTTTTTGTATCAAGCCACACTCACAGCCCCAAGAGAGTGCTAGCGACTCCCTTTGCGGGAGTAAACGCTTGTCCCATATTTCACTCTCTTTTCAGGAGTGCTGAGAACTCTCTGTTGCACAGAGTAGGCACACTCTCCCGACAGAGTTCTGGTACTCTGGCTGAGCGAGAGTGAACAAGCTCTCTCGCCAGAGTAAAGTCACGCTTCTGAAATGGAGTGCATACACTCTCTGCGGGAGTTACGCTACTCTGTCACAGAATTTTATAATCTGGTCTGGCTAGAGTGCATCAACTCCCTCTAAGAGTAGAATCACTCTTTCTGCTAGGACTAATGTAAAAAAAAAAAATGTCGAGCATTTTTTTACAATCTAACAGTGAACAGGCTGAGATTTTTTAAGCTTACGTCACATATACGGGACAGGCATCGACACACACATTACAATCGTACACAACACAGCAACACTGAACATATACCGCTCGCGCTACGGACAACCTTATGTTCAGCAACCGGTATATATACCCATGATGTCTGGCCCCCTTCTAGTGCCAGTGGCGCAACATCTCTATTGTGCGTATTGAAAGACAAACATACGCCGAGCCCATGTAAGTATCTGGTGATAGTTAGGATCACTGTAGGCACGTCTGCCTTTTACTATAAAAACTACATAACAATCAATGCAATTTTCGTTAAATTTCAATTATCAGCTGGCATTCTGTCATATCGGCTCAATGTAGTTCAGCCGCTAATGCCTAAGTCTGGGAGCTGTAGCTACGCGCTTACAAATATGGTTGGGACAATCTTTCAGCAGAGCTGGCCGAGAAATAATCTACGAACGTTACGATCCGGCGTCCGATCCGATTTGCGGTGCTGCGGCATGTACTACAAGTACGCCAGAAAAACAACCCCCGGTCGGCAAAACTACAACTCAAGCGCATCTCTGGCAGTCCTTACAGTTTTGCTTACCTCGGCTACACTTTAATGGGATAGTAAGAGGCTTGAGAAATGCGCAAACCTCAACCTTCGCGAGCCACTTGCGCCGAGATCGGGCCAACCAAATACGACCCGTACGAGTACGACTCCCAGCGAAGGTAGGCCTAGCGTACCGGCCGAGTCCGTGTACGTGTCATCGGCGCTTCTGGGCTTAATCATACGCGATTCCGATGAGTAATAATGACTGTACGGTAGAGCTTTGGCATCGGTTAACCTGACTGAACCATTGTTTCTTGCGTACGGTGTCCGCACAGGAGCGATGAGCATCGATGCGACGTGCTTTCAGCCAGTGCACACAGGCCGCCTGCGCCGAGATCGGGCCGAAGGTAGGCCTAGTGTACCGGCCGAGTTCGTCTACATGTCATCGGCGCTTCTGGGCTTAATGATACGCGATTCCGCGGGAGTAATAATGACTGTACAGTACAGCTTTGGTATCGATTAACCTGACTGAACCATTGGTTCTTGCGTACGGTGTCCGCACAAGGAGCGATGAGCGTCGATGCGACGCGCTTTCAGCCAGTGCACACAGGCCGCCGCAGATAGCCGCCGGGCGCACTCCCCGGCACTTCGCTGACTCATACGTGAAAACACAGGCTTGTCACTTGGTACGCCTTATTGAAGTAACATGAAGGCATACTTTCCTGCGCATTCAATTTGATTTTTTAGCGATCGGTTAGGTAGTTGCAGCTATCGGTATATAGCAATGCAAATCTGCACACTGGACACAGCTGCTGCACTAGCATATCGTCGCTTGCACAAGCAAATACAGATTATTCAATCAAATACGCGCGTACTTATCGAACGACATTACAGTAGACATAAAGCTTCTGTGCACGTCAACCAACGGAAAGAGCGAGAAACGGCTCTTGTACTCGGCAGTAACAGCTGATAATCCGCCCCAGATCCTTGTAATTTTTTTGTATATTTTGTTTTCCATGTTATGAATTTTGAAAGAAAGTTGGCGCTGTTGGCCTTAGCCGCGTGTCATGCGCAGCAGTTTCCATCTTATGAAGACGCAAGGTTTAGTTGGGAAAGACAATCGCGTCTGTGTTGAGAATGCGACCCGTGAAGCGAAACGGCTTGTTTTGTTTTCATCAGTTTGTTTACGGTGTAGTCAGCGCTGTGAGACGTTGCGTGGTGGTAGAGCTAGTACTTGCCTGGTAATCGGGAGGTGGCGAGGTCGAATTCTGCTGGTGAAGTCTTTTTTTTTCTTTTTGTAAGACAGTTTTTCTTTTTTTTTTTTTTTTTTTTTTTTTTTTTTTTTTTTTTTTTTTTTTACGAATGTCTCGAGTGTCTACGTTACTCTAGTGGCAATTAGACTGTGCCATAAACTAATTTTTTGGCGACGGGTTAGAAGTTGGCGCTGCTCCTTGCTTCTAAGGTGCCGCTGTTGGCGTTTTCGGAATGAAACGTTCACAATCACAAAACCATACTTTTGTTATCACTGAAAGTTATTCTACTAAGTTGACGCAATAAACTTGCATCTGTGGCGTCTACGCTCAAAGGCGTATGGTTACGAGACAGTTATATTGCTTTGAGGCGTCGCCATGGTCAGATGCAGGCGCTACATTGCTAAGGACGGAGTACCAGACCCCATTCACGCCGCATCGGCACGAGAGTTGCATAGATTGGGAACTCCGTCTGAGTAGCAGAGCGTTCGCAGCCTCTTTTACTCTTCCTTCAAGGAAAGAGTACGTTCGGCGGCTAACTCTGCGCTACTCCCCCACGGAGTTAAAGAATTCTGGCGAGAGTGATGCAGTTGTCCTGCTCTTCAAGTACTCCCCTCAAGTTCTGTGAGTGCATTGGCTGATTTGAGCATGGCGCGCTCGGTAGTTACAGAGGCCGCCGCGGGAGGCCGCGACTTGTCCACGCGTGCGCGCGCGATCGCAATGAAAATTGGCGTAGTCGAACAAAAAAGAAAGAGAAAAAGCGCTCACGATCACGAGGCGCGCGTGACGTATTTTCTTTTCCCCGTGCCATCCCTCCCTGCTTAGCTTCCAGCGCTTTCGTCGGGACGAGAGAAGAGAATGCAATTGCAGCGTGCGAGAAATCTTTGTAACTCCACTCGTACTGGACGGATTCCAAAATTTTTTGCGGCAATGAATTCGTGAGGCAATAAGCTCCTTTAGTGAATCCATTCCATGGCTACTTGGAAAAAGTGTTGCAGGGCCCCTTTAAGTCGTGGCCTGTCTTCTGAGATAGCAGAGCAACCCTCCAAAATCTACCCTTTTCTTTACACCATGGCTCACAGGAGCAGCTCGTTGCGGAAATCAGGCCAATCCATCATGAAGTAATAGAGAAAAAGCACAACGTAATATTCCAGTGGCTGCCTAGTCACTGCGGCATTAAGGGAAATGACCAAGCGGGCGCAGCTGCCCGATCCGCCCACGACAGTATCAACAGCGTCGCCATTCCCCTTTCAATATCCGACGCCGCAAAGAAATTTCGTGTGATGGCCCGTCATCGAACGTTGGGCTTGTCGAATTCTCCCACATTTACAAGCCCACGGCTACATACCTTGGACCTTGATCTCCAACTACATATTCCGTCCAGCCTATCACGACGTGACTCTGCCCTGCTGCTCCGACTAACTTGCATAAAGATGAAATCAAATGCCTCAACAGTTATTTTTCACGTAGACCCCCACGCATGCCGTATTGATAGGTTCGCCTATTGCCTGGGCATGCGCAGATAAGTTTCCGTGCCTTCTTTCCTTTCCGCCTTTGTGCGCATGTTCAGCTGTTAGTCGGCGTATGCGGTGTCTTGACTTCTTTCTGGCGTCCGTGTTTGCACGCCCAGTCTTTTGGAATGAATACTGACCAACTAGCTCATCTATCTGTTATTCTCTTTCTTTCTCTCTCTCTGTGCTCGTTCTCTCGCCCATCAGAGCTATTGCATCCCACGTCGGAGAAATGGGCGCACTTGTTACGTGAGCGATGCAGAAAACGAGAATGAAGAAGAGAGCGGTTGCTGAGTTCATGGTGATGATGATAATTTTTATCTACGACCCACGGCGAACCTCGAGGATAACAGCTTTGCTGTGATACCATACATATGAATGCACTCGCTCTTACATACAGGTATAGATTTTTATGACGTACATTTCAGTTACGTCCTTTTTGCCAATGAAGCCTTGCCTTTTGGCGTAATGCTTGATGCGTAGTACGTCTGGTAAGGTCTTTGTGTTGAAGGAATTGGAAAGAGAGAGAGCAGGAGCTCTGTTCTATGACCATTTTAGTTTATTCATTTTGTTTTCCATCACTGCCCACCTCTTTCTCTTTGTTAGCCGCTCTTAATCATTCTGAATGCTACTCAGGCTCCTGGAGCCGTGGGCTCTGCTTTGATTGGTGCACAATGGAACGCTCGTACGAGCTTTGTTCATTCATACGGGTGCTTTGTCGGTCTCACTTAGCCAGTGCAGAAGTGTATAAAGCACACGTGCCGCGAACCCACAGCGATCATCACAACGAACGTTGCTTGATAACGTCTCTTCTTCATTCAAGTCCACAGACCTGCACGCTGCTTCCGTCTCCTCTGCCATATCCTACAATGAATATGTTCATATCACTAAGTCATCATCACTAAGGCACGCGCCTCCTTGATGATAGTATGAATGGAAAAGCTTTATCGATTAATCAAGGGAACGGAACAAGGAATAAGGGAAGGGGTAGGTGGGAAAGGAGGGAGGCACGTATTGATGGATTGCTTGGTGTTTGGAAAGCAGGTGACTTCTGTAACACATAAGGGTGAGAGAGAGAGAAACGAAGGAGAAAGGCAGGGAGGTTAACCAAGCTAAGCTCGGTTGGCTACCCTACACGTGGGGTGGGGGAAAAGGGGAATAATAGATAAGATAGAGAAGAAAGAAAGAAAAAAGGAACGGAAATGAACAGTCAGTGATAACACACACAACG